>JACEEZ010011815.1:0-17500 GCA_016584305.1 Chionoecetes opilio
TTTTTTGGTTTTTTTTAAAAAAGGGAGGGGGGCGGGAAAACGGGTTCATTTAACAATCCTGCTTGGACTTGTTCTAAAAAATATACAATAAAACAAAAGTTTAAACAAAAATAACAAAACATTTTTGTCATTTTATAAGTGATCTATACAGAGTATCATATCATTGTTCCGTATTTTAGTATGCATCCCTCTTTTCGCTGCCCCAAGTTTTTGGAGGTGGCAGGGCGCGGGTTCTATTGACGGGTTTTCCGCTGACTGGTTGATTTGACGATTTGACGGGTTCCCTTCATGATCTGTTCAAAAATATAAAAAAAATTTTTTAAAAAAAATTCGTACTATACATAATGTCTAAACATTATATAATTAGCAATCATTTTGTAAACTCTATATTATAACACCCTATATGCTGTGCTTATTTTTTAGGCGGGAGGGTTCCAGGGGGCTGGGCTCGGATCCATTTCTGGCCCCGGTCTGCTGTGCCGGACGGCACGAGGGAAAAAGTGGGTTGAAGGAAATAATCACCGCGGTTTCAAGAAGCAAAAATACATATTATGTAAATGAAATTATCATCAATTAAATTTTTTTTCGTTTACATACCTTTGCTCGGTGGGGGCCCAAAAATGTTCGAAGGTCGGGGAATCCTTCCCCTCCAGAAAAATTGCCTAAAATGAAAATTTTAGGAAAAAAATATAAAAACATGTTAAAAGATATATCGAATATATGCATTGGGGTTTTTTTTTTTTTGTGCAGATGTAATATACGTAATATAATCTATGGTCATCTCCTACCCTCTCATGGGGAAAATGTCCTGGGGAGTCCATCCGGGCCCCCAAGGGGATTGTGTGGTCCTAGGAAGGGGGAGAGGTGTCCTCGTGAATCCATCTCTTCCAAGCCGATTGTGGGGACAGAGGAGGGGGAAATCGAGAATTCTTGGGGAAATTTATCATTCTTCCACCCCCTTTTCCCCACCAAACCCTCTTAATCCCCCTTGAGATCCGTAAAAACTCTTTTATCTTTACAGGATTTGTCTTTTAGTAGCGTCAGCCGTGGCCAGGTGGGGCTGCCCCCTGTGCAATCAAAAATTCCTTGATGGCTCCGCTTCTCCCCCCCCCAGTACGGACACCAGGCCTGCCTCGTGTCCCGTGGCTCACTTCCGTCGGGTCAGCCCCAGCCCTCAAAAATGTTTTTTTCATTTTTTTATTCACCGCCCCTTTCTTTATGAGTTACCATACCCTCTTCGGAGTTCCCTTAAGGGAAAACCAGACAGTGTTTCGGTGCAGTCGCTTTAGGTTTTTTTACACCCCCACAAATTCTTTTCATTGCAGTTCTGTTGAGAGAACATGCATCCCTTTTGTGAATGCACAGTTCATAATAAATGAAAAATTTAAAGTGCAGGAGGCCTAATTTTTGCTGTGAGAAGTGGTGACGAAGGAGAGCGGCTGGGTGGTGGTGGTCCGCCATATTGTTTTTTGGGGGCCCCTGGCCACAGTTTTTGGGGGATGAGATGTACGTACATCCCGTCCCAACCCCTTTTCAGGCCCACACTAACAAAGCTATTTTTTTAATGGCAAAAATGATAAATTAGGAGAAAAAGGAATTAAAAAAGGGTGTAAAACAGTCAAAATACTGATAAAGCCTTGGCTGCTTTTTTGGTACGACTGCTTTTGCAGCCATGTTGGTTTTGGACGACTGTCAAATATCCCCCGGTCGGGCATTTTGTAGATGCCACCAGGGGAGTACGACGGTGGAAAATTCCCCCGCCGGGATTTGACGAGAAATTTTGAATATAGCCCTAGATTTCCCGGCCCATCCTTTTTCTTTCTCCTTCCTCATAATTTACCCAATGAGTATTCCCCCACTGTCGTGCCGAGTCCTTTTCACTGCCAGACAGATTTGCCAGGTCCTGCAATTGTTGTTTTTCTTGCCAAAATTACTCAAACAAATTTTAAAATTTGCCAGAAATTTTCGTCAATTGAATTTTTTTTCTTTTGATAAAAAATTTTAAAAATGCCAAAAAAAGAAAGTGGAATGCCAAAAATATTTTTTGGGTTAGTAAAACCCGGGCAACCTTGCTGCCAGATGGTCGAGTAACGACAAAACGAGTTTGGGTAGAAGGGGGGTAAGGGAAGTATACGGGAGGAAATATTTTACAAAATTTGATGTGAAAAAACAGAACATCTAGGTAAAAATATTCTGATTTCTTTGCTTCGTTGGCATGAAGAAAAAACTAGGAAAATGCAATTTTTGGGGGTACGTTTTCCAAGCCATCTAGCAAAAACCTGGGGGTTTTAGTGTATCAAGGGTGGGGGATTGCATAGGCCTACACATATATAAAATACACGGAGGTGAACAGAGCTGCAAACATGCGTGCGTGCAAACGGAGATTATCACTGCGGAAAAGGGCCACGTCATGCATGTTCTTCGACTCGACCCCACTCTTATCAGTGCTTGAGGGGCTAGCTCATGCATATCACCGTAGAGCTAGTCGGGCAGTACCAAAACAGTAAACGCTGGGGGGTGCCCCGTGAACGAAGCACAGATTTTTCCCGTGATGATAATCAATTCCGACCTTCCTACGCCGCGGCACTTTTTAAGGAACCCCGGGGAGAGAGCTCGAAAAGTTACGGGCCCTAAAATTACCCTAAGGGGCTTTTACTCGTAGCGCCTCTAAGGGAGATCCAAACCGTTTTCTCCTTGCTACGGGGGCCCCGAGGCTAAGGGGGGTCGGGGCCACCCTTTAAATCCCCAAGGGAGGAAATTTTTAAGGGGGCTAGAGATCAACAAACAATAAATTTCAAGTGTATCACATAATTTTTGTTTTTTTTGTATTATAGAGCCATTTCATGCTTGCCTTTTAAAAGTGATGTGTTTATTGCTATTTACCCCCTATAACATATTTTAAAATACAAACCTATAACTTGTAATAAAATTATATCAGGGCAAACCTTTTTTTTATATCGGTCGCCTTCTTGAATCAAAACGTATAGTTCACATACAAGTTTTGGCCCCTATAATGATCCTGGTGGTGGTGGTAAAAAGTCTGACGTACTAGGTAGTACACACGCACGTTACACCAACAAGGAATTTTAAAAATTATACTATCCTTCACACAAGTGTCAGTTTGGGGCACAGGAGGTGTAGCCCCCCCCCCCTGTGTTGTTGCCTAAAAAAGCGAAAAGCGCAGTCTCGTCACTTAACAAGTACCGCCAGGGGCCCCGGATAGGCATCGTACGGCGCGGGCCACAGTGGGCTAAGATACTAATTTCGGGCCGCACGCACGCTTTACTCGAACCTTGATCAGGGGCAAGGGATACCCTGGGACCCTTAGTAAACAGTGGGGGGAAAATTACGCTGAAAGGTATGTGGCGCTAGATTATCGAAAAATTCTGGCGATAGTGAGCTAAAATCGGGCCCCATTTTTGGAAAACAGCCGATCTTAGCTCAACACCGGGAAACATAGTTTTTTTAAAGGTTTTGGTAAGTTTTGTTTTTGGTTGGTTTAGGTTTGGAAGGTTTATGTAGGTTTGTGTTAAGTTTTGTAAGTATTTTGGTTAAATAAGCGTCCCCGGGACGATTTCCCAAAGAGGCCGATTTAGCACAACGCGACATTTGAAGTCTCTTTAAATTTATTTTCGGGGGTCCCCGCAGGAGAGCAGATGATTGGCTAGATAAAGCCGCGTCATGCCGGCGCTTTCTCTGTGATTTTTCACAAAATTTTCCCCCCCCCATATCCCTAGAAAATCCCATATTCCCCCCCCAGAGGCCAGTAACCGACAGAGTGATGGCTCGGTACGACACTCCCCCAGCCCACCCTGTAAAGGGTTTTTGTACCAACACTCGTAAGTTGCCCTTCAGGGATTTTCGGTCCCCGCCCAGGTTCGACCTGGTTTCGAGCCAAACTCCGCAACCAGAACTTCGAGACCAAGACCAAGCCACATCAAACAAGACCAGGACTACACAAACTGGCTCGAGACCAAGACCCGTTTCGTACCTACAACACTGGTACCGGCTCCTTTTTTTCATTTTTAGCAGCCCACGTCACGCAAGCTTTTACGAACTACAATTTCAGTTAAATAAAAAAAAATTACCAACTTGGGGGGTCAAGAAGCTTTAAACTCTATGTAATTTTTTAGGGAAAAAATGCTGTATATAGGGAAAATAGCGTATAATGTTGTAAAATAGTAATATGGTGTATGTAGGGAGAGGAGAAAAAAAAAGAGAGAGAAGGGAAAAAAAAGTGTTGGTAGGATAAAGAAATAGGTTTTTAATCTATATATACAAGACCGTGTATATATGATACATGCGTTTTAATTTGGTTTTTTAACGTATGATTTTGATTATAGTTAAGGTTTTTAGTTGTTGATTAAAGTTTGACGGAAAAAGGGATAAAAAAAATGAAATTTAAAGGCTCTCGTTTTTTTACTATAGAAACGGGGGAAAATAGATAGGGTTATTATACTTTATTTTGGAATTCAAGCAAGGTTTTTTTATGGTTATGAAGGGAATGGAAGAGGGGAAGGACATTTTATAGATGCCAGAGAAGCAGAGTAGCAAAATAGAAAAAAAAAATCTTGCTACTTGGGGAGGAAAATGCTCGTACCGAAACGCCCTGTGACAAACGCGCACCTTTTGCCACCACTCGGGATCCTTTTGGTAGCAATAAAACCAAAAAAAGCCGGGAAAATATTGCGTGTGGGACACGGCCTTAATGGCAGCGGATCCCTTTCCCCTAATCTTCAGGTTTGGGAAAACCCCCCGGTAAGAAACTGGTAAAAAAAATTACCTATAAAGTCACACAATATGCTCGTCACTACAGGCAACACACAGTACACATCTAACAATAACTGACTCTAACACTAATAATGAAATACAAATGAGGTTACCGGCAGCCAAATTAGTACAAATCGTTCACGGCGACTCAGAAGCGTGCTGAAGTCACCAAGGTTTAGGCGTTTTTCATGTTTTTTGGAAATAAATATGTGTTCATAATATTTCTGGGTGACACATCAAGAATCCTACATTCCAGTCATATGACTCGTTTATGGGTAAAAGTCATGAAAGAGGAATTACAGGTGAATTCCTTGGAATTACTCCTATAACAAGCATCTGCAGTCTCTTAAAACGCTCCTGATCTAGCTAGGTTTTCTAGTCTCTTAAGCAATGTTCCGCCACGAAATCTCTAACGTACCGATGAAATGTTAAGCTATCATTCCTGGTTCTCTGGATGCAGTCATATGCAGAGCAAGACTGCATGATGGTAAAATGTAGATGTCTGTGAGTGGCGCGCGTATCTTCCGAAGAGCATTGTTTTGGGTCACTGTCCGACTGTCTGTATGTCTTTGAGCAAAGGGGCGGAGCCAGAGCTGGTTTCACTGAAGTGACGTCATGGGCTCTCCTTATTATTATAGCTCCATGGTGTTAAGTAACAGGAACTAACACGTGTAGGTCTAACGACCTCTAGTACATTCCTTATTTTATTTATGTTCTTATTCGGCCGTAGATACTCTCTGTCGATTTAACTCTTCAGTTTCATCATGTGTACATTTTTTCTCATCTCCACTGCTTTTATTAAGTATACATTCTGCGTCCTATTACATAATAATGTGAATATAAGCACACCACAGTTATTAACTAGAGAGCGAGACTCGCATCCCGGTGTATTGTGATGATAGTAGGGTCACTTAGGGCGATTCGCTTCACATTAGGTGAAGGAAGTATTTTGAGGGTCTTATCCTAAGCATTTTGTGCCGCTGAATCCGAAAATCGTAGTTGGGTCACTCGTTAGCGGTAAGTTTTCGCGCAATTTGCAATTTGGCAATTTGGCAATAAAATTGGCAATTACAAATTGCAGAATGAGAACCAGACGTCGTAGAGACCTCGTTTTGGACTGAAATTGAAGCTTATTAAGAGTGCATAAAATGTTATTTAGTACTCCGTGGTTGTATCTGTTCGCATTACTGAACTATAATGGAAATTAGAGATAAGTGGAAAAAAATGGAAAAAAATATAAAAGGAATAATTTTGGCCTTAATTTCACATCAAAAGTCATGAAATGTTTCTGGCTGTATCTGTTCTCATAAAGGCACTACCGTCTGATTAATAGAAAATGGTAACTTTTCTCTGACTGTCCCCTCATGGTCGTATTTTATGACATACGGTAATGAAATTTCGCAAATAAATGTAAAATTTAATTGGCTATAATTTTAGAAATTAGCTATAAACCCGTAAATAAAATAAATTCATTTATTATATCGCACATTTTCCTTCCCATGTCTCGCAATGAAATCGTGTGTCATTTGCGGTGCAACTAACGGAGATGTGGTCCTTCGACCTCGGACGCCCAAGGAGGATGTTCGGAGTATGCTGGCCAAGTGGGCTTCGAAAGGCGAATTCGTAGAGGCCCACAGGAGGTCCTCTAGAAGGGACGATTGGTCGTGGCACCGACAGTGCATTGCTAAAATCCAGCCCCACAAATTCGCGAGGCAGTACGGAGATGAGCAACAGGACCTTGCGGCGGAGGCCGCCCACCCCGGACCTTCAAGGTAAAGAAGATTTTTTTTTTTTTTTTTTTTTCGAAAAAATCTTTCGACATGAAAAATATTGCTTGATTATGGTCTAGTGATTCAAGGATAGGGAGCGCTAAGTGCGTGGCACTGATTTCCGGATAAAACGTCGCAGATGATGATAAAATCTAACTCGCAGTGCGAGGAGTGGAAAGCCGTGGGCCGCTTGGCCGCGAGGGCTTTTAAGCTAATAAACATTCTTTGAATACTTTTAAATTGATGTTTCGAGAAATATCTTATTTGCTATAATTATTTTCATGCATAGGATTCCTGAAAGTATATTCCCATTGGTAGTTTTCCATTACATTCCCGACTAAATAATAAAAGCTTTTATCCATCTCTACTTCTAGGCCTGCCACCCCGCCGCCTCGAGTCCCCGCCGCGCCAGCGCTCCTATTCCCCGAAGGAATGCTTCTTCTGCGGTGATGGAGACAAGCCAAATGAAGTCCTGCACCGGGTGAGCACGACCTGGAGTGCCAATCGAATCATTGAGGCGGTCCACAATGGAACGAATTCTGAGTGGAAAATTCAGCTTCGACCTCGACGTCCTGGCTGCCGACGTGATGTACCATAAGGGCTGCTGGAGCATTCATGTCGTCAACAAGTTGCGGACAGTGGCCTCCACTCAACAAGAGCCAGAAGATCGCTCCGTGATCGAGTTCGTGGAAGAGGTTAGCGAGAAGCTGGAGAGTGGAGTGGTTCTCTCGATGGGAGAAATAGACAGCATCAAGGAGCAGCATGGTGTTGGCCGCTCACGCTGGCGGATAAAGGAACTCCTCTCCACCATGGGTCCATGGCGTGGAGTTCACCAAGCCCAAGAACCCTCGCGAACCCGAACTGGTTCATCTGGCGGAGGCAAGGAAAGAGGCCCTGACAAACCATCGGACAATCGAGGACTTCAAGCTTGCTACACTCCTGAAAGCTGCCAAAATCCTGCGTGAAGAAACCCTCAAAGAACCGAACTGGAAATTCGAAGGAGACATGGCCAACTTTAACCTTCCTCCCCTCGTCAAGAGTTTCGCGACCTGGGTCGTCGGTGGAGCTGGAAGAAACAATCCGCGAACGGAGAAGGGAGCCTCGATCGTCGGACAAGTCCTCATGACAAACATCTTGAGTGCAAAGCAAGCTGCGACGAGCACCCAAGCTTCCCGAACCCGAGAGACCCCTCTCCAGGTGGCGACGGCGCTGGCCATTCATCAGGAAACGCGGAGCAAAGCAATGATTAAGATGTTCCACGGTGCCGGGCTGGCTATCTCATACTCCTCCCTTCTCCGCCTCGAGGCATCGCTTGCCCGAACGGTGCTCAGCGCTGGACGGCGAGATGGAGTGTTCATCCCGCGCCGCCTCGAGAAGGGCCTTCTCGTTCACTTTGCCATCGACAACATCGATTTCCAAGAAGACACAGTAGACGGGAAGGGCACCTTCCACGGCACGGTTAGCGTTTGCCTTTCAGCCCGGCCCATCTTCTCCGTCAGAGCTGGAGCCCCTCAAGTTTCATTCTGACGCTGCTGAACCCCTCCCTGCTTCCATTTACGAGGTCAGCCCCTGTCCCATGAACCGCTCGCTTAAGCCGAAGCTTCCTCCGCTCTCTTTCGAGAAACCTCGCCTCGAGAGCGCTGAGAACTCCAAGGACAAGGACACTCTCGTCCTACTCTCCTTCGGCATCGCTGCCCTGAAAGACCTCCCGCGGAGCATGCCCAGCTGGTCAGCCTTCAACAGCCGACTCGAGGATGTTCCGCCTGTCCCACCGACGACAATCTGCACCTTGCCCATTCTCGACTCTCCAGCGCCAGAGTACTCGTCAATATTCACCATGATGACAGAAATGGAGAAAATTCAACAAGCGCTGAACGGCGATGGGGCTCCGGTGCTTGTTGCTGCCGACATGGCGCTCTTCTCAAAGCTCCTGGAGATCAAGTTGAACTTGAAGAAGGAAAACTGGATCGTCCGCCTTGGCGACCTACACGTCGTCATAGCCATGCTGCGGTGCATCGGTGTTTTCCTGGAGGGGAAGCGGCTTCGACGAGGTGCTCCACGAGTCGGGGGTGTACGGACCCGCCAACAGTTCCGGCAGATTTTGGCCGGAAACCACGTCAACCGCGGAATTGAGGCACACATAATCCTCACAAGTGCACTCCTAGCTCTCAAGTTCTCTTCCGGGACAATGGAGAGCGCCGAAGAATTCGCCGTCCAGGAGTTGGCAGAGGATGGAAGACTGGATTCCTTCAAGAAAGCCCTCGAGATCCTTGCACCCAAGCTGCAGATCCTGAGGTCAGCGGGATCAGACGACAGTCCCTTGAGCAAGTTCTCCATGACGTACGTCAAGATGGTCCTCCTGCTCTTTGAACTACACCAGGGCTGTGCGGACAGGAGACTGGGCGGCTGCACCTGAAGACGTTGGAGGAGTTCGGACCGTTCTTCTTCGCCATGAATCGAAGCTCCTACGCCCGGTTCGTCCCGGTTTACGTGGCCATGATGCAGGACCTCCGCCTCAAGAATCCAAGAGCGTGGACGTACTTGGAGAAACACTGGGTCGTCCGTAAGTCGTTGGTACCTTTCACGTCCCTTGGCTGCGACCATGCCTTGGAACAGGTGAACCGGACTCTGAAAGGTGACGGTGGGCTTGTAGGGATCACGAAAAAAATCCCTCGACGAGGACCAAGTTCTTCTTGATCCAAGACGAACTCTTGGCAATCAAGGCCAAATCATTCGGAAGTTCTGCTACGGCATCAAAGCACAGCGGTCACGAAGAAGACACACGAGATGACCAAAGAGGTTGCTGGTCTTCTTCGCCAGCATAACCCCTTCACTCGCGAGAAAGCCCAACTCACCACCGTCCTTTCCCGCAAGGTTGTTCCAGATAAGATGGTGGACGCACTGACAAGAATCGAGGAGACTGGCAAGGAAGCTCTCTTGAAGTACGAAGAGGGAAGGATCAGACTGCGCAGCAAAGTCCATGGGAGGTCCTGCATCGTCAGCTACCAATACATTCAAAACGCTGGGCAAGAAAGCCAAAGTTTCAATCGGAGGGAAGCATGGTGATTGTCACGGGATCCTCAGACTTCACTCGGCGCCTGCTGCTCGCCCTCCAACTCGACAGCAGTCTGGACTTCGCACCATCATCCAACTATGAGCTCTCCCTGTTCCCTCTTGCCCTCTTTGACGACCAAGGCCACCCGCGGGTCACGACAAAAAGTGCCCTTCTCAGGTTCTGGAGAAGATGAACGCGGCGGTCTCCACGGCTCGCAAACCCCTTCAATCCTCTTGCGTGCTGGTCCTCGACGGGATGGCTATCCTTCAGCAGCACCCCGTTTCCGCTCAGCAACTTTAAGGACCTGGTTGGAATCCCTCCTGCAGAGAGTTGCCCAAATGGGTGTTGGCTACGGGAGTTGCACCTTGTCTTTGACAGGTACGACATCGGCGCGTCCCTCAAAACAAGACGATGGGAACAGCGAGCCCGAGTGGAGGTACGATATCGACATCCAAGCAGCGACGAGGATCAAAGCTGGAATGACCATGGCTAACATCTTGTCCACCAAAAGCAACAAGACTGCTATGACCTCTCTCATTGCCTCCCAAATCCAGCACCATTCATGGGATTACGCGTCGTCTGCGCGTGGCGCGACAAAGCCGTGGCAACTTCTGGACCGGACGGAGCCAAGTTCGCTTCAGAACAAGAGGAAGCGGACACAAGATGATATATCATCTCTCCATGCTCGACAAAGATGTGGAGGCAACCGTAGTTTCTCCGGACACTGACGTCCTCGTCCTCCCCTCCGACACTTCCCCAAGATACCTCCCAACACGTGCCTCCAGCTTGGCAAGACGACTTTCAACGTTCAGCTCATCCACGATGAAACTGGGCTCTCACGCGGATGTGATCACGTCCTTCCATGCTCTGACTGGTTGCGACACCACTTGCGCCCTCTTCAGGAAAGGCAAGTTGCAAGCTGGCCTGTGTTCCAGGCGGCCGACCAAGCAACCCTCGACGCTTTGGGTACACTCCGAAGCCCTGGTCCGCTGACGCAAGAGAGCCTGGACGTGCTGTGCCGATTCGTGAGCAGAATTTAACGGATATACCTGCTCTTCTGCCGCAGGCGAGGTGGCACGGCACTTCAGAAGAAGGAGGTTGGAGCAGCACTGGCCCCTCCGACAGTCAACGCCACCACCCAGCACATTATGCGAGCCCAGCTTACAGGCCGTCCGTCTGGGAGGGGGCTGTGAAGAAGGAGTTGGTGACCTCGACCCCGACCAAGTACGGCTACGGACCAAACCTGGCGCCTATCCCTTCCACCTGCCATCCCGCCCCGCAAAGTATCATGGATGGGATGCAGTGCGGATGCAAGACGAACTGCTCGACCAATCGCTGCCGCTGTCAACGCCTGCAGACTCCTGTTCGAGCTTTGCGATTGCTCCCCCGAGATGTGCATCAACGACGAGGAAGATGGGCATGAGGGACGTCGATGGCGTAGACGACTAGATATTCGATTTTTTTCAACTTGTGAACGCTCGCTATCACAAGTAAGGGATATTTTTGTGTTCATAATTGTTATTTCCAAAAATACGTGAGGAGACTCGGTTTCGTTGGTTTGAAATTTTGTGTTCTGGATTAAAACTCGGGTCACTTCGGGCGAAAAAAAGGCTTTCGCTTCACCTTAGGTGAAGGAAGTATTTTGAGAGTCTTATCCTAAGCTTTTTCAGTTGAAATACCCTGTTTACGCAATAATGGTACCACCTTGCACAAATTCGTTAATTAAATGTGTCCTAAGAACAATTGTTTGTTATTTTACTTTTTTACTAATTAAAATTAGTTTTTAATTATTAAGAACTCAGGCTTTAAGGCCAAATTATTCCTTTTAATATTTTTCCCAATTTTTTTTCACTTATCTTTATTTCCATTATAGATCAGTAATCCGAACAGATACAACCACGGAGTACTCAATAACATTTTATGCACTCTTAATAAGCTTCAATTTGAGTCCAAAACGAGGTCTCTACGACGTCTGGTTCTCATTCTGCAATTTGTAATTGCCAATTTTATTGCCAAATTGCCAAATTGCAAATTGCGCGAAAACTTACCGCTAACGAGTGACCCAACTACGATTTTCGGATTCAGCGGCACAAAATGCTTAGGATAAGACTCAAAATACTTCCTTCACCTAAGGTGAAGCGAAAGCCTTTTTTCCGCCCTAAGTGACCCGACTATGAGTGACGCCCGCAGCCTAGCGCGGCGACCATCTGGCTTCACACACCTTATTTATTCCCAACCAGTTTACTGACACCATTTGGTCACCTGGTATCTGTTCTTCTTATGCATGCCTATGTACATTATTCGAGGTGGAGAAATAAATATTATCACATCACTACAAGCTTAAGTTGTGGTAATGGGAAGCTGTGTAAGGCCAAGGCACCTGAGGAATAACAACATATTCGTCATTGTGAATCACTGATTGCAAGTTTGAGCCTATACAATAGCTACGTGCTTTACCTTACTACACTGCCCTAGCAGCAGTTGTCAGAGGAAGCTGCTGCCTCATAATGGCCTGCACACACACACACACTGCCTGCACACACACACACTGCCTGCACACACACACACTGCCTTGTAGTCTTGTCTTGTTGCCTTGTAGTCTGTGTGTAATACATAGCACGTGGCGCAAGGACTTTCAGCTTATGTCTCGACACACGGCGTTTGGTGATGCTGCTACACAAAGATGCCTTCTTCCGTTACTAGAGGAAACCTCACACACCTCGACAGCTCCCTGCTGCTCCAAACACCAGGCTGCCTGCTGCTTTCAAACTACTATCCTTTGAAGAAAAGTAAACATTATGAATGCAAGCAAAACATATATTGCATCAAACATGAGCATTATACGTTAATAAACATTACTTCAAAGGAAAATCCAAAATTTTGCTTCGATAGGCTGTTCTAACACTCCTATATCAGATTGTACCGAGACTGCGTTCGTATGTTTTTCTGAGGATGTTTGTAAGGCTTGCTTTCTAACCCCGTTTCATTGCTTCTGATACTGCTTTCTTAAGCAGTCATGAGGGTATTTTTTTTTACTGTTCTAAGGCTATATTTTAGGCCGTTCCTAAACTGCTTTCAGTATAATAATGGGATTACCAAAATCATTATGCAATGGTACAGTGACTGTGTCTGTCCCCAGAGAGAGCAAAAGCATGCAAGAGCTGTCTGTGAAAACAGGGAGGACAGCCTAATAACAGACAATAAACTATACACGTTGACAAACTATAAAAAGGTAAACAGTGTTAGAACTTCATATAAAATGAAACATAATGTCAAATTAGTTTGCTTACAGTAACCATGGTGCCGCAGAGCAGGTTCTGGATTTACCACAAGATACGGTGGATGAGCCAGGGGAAGAGAAACCAGCCAGAGACGGAGAGCCAGCAGTCGTCCTAACGTAAGTTGACAATAAACTATACACGTTGGCAATCTATAAAAATGTAAACAGTGCTAGAACTTCATATAAATGGAAAATTAATGTCAAATTATTTTGCTTACAGTAACCATGATGCCGCAGCAACAGGCTCTAGCGCGATGGCCTATGCGAGTTTGCTTACTGCCCAGTTCTATAAAGATGTCTGGTCTGCTGCAGAGCAATGCAACCTGTCACGTAACGGCAAACACATATTTGTAAAATGGGCTAGTGTCAGGGCAAAATTGATAGAACTCAACCCTGTTTACGCTGAATTTAGCTCTCAGCAGATTCACGATAGATTCAAATATATTAAGAAGCTACATAAATAGGGAGACACTAAAATAATGGAACATCAATATCTATATTATATATAAAAGGCAATGTGCTAATATATTATTTACAGGATTATATGGGATTATATTGTATTTTAAAGTCATAGTCATAAGGTATTAGTCATATTTTTAGTCATAGTTTTTATGTTTTATCTCGAAGAGGATATGTTTTTACAATTTCTGATTAGCAATGTGCTCACATATTTATGTATCATTTTATAGAGTATGCATGAGGATCGTTAAGTTTTTTAGGAGTACAAATGCAATAATGTATAAGAGTTTAAACGACGGTGGGAGAGAACCTCAAAGGTACGTTGAAATGCTCTCTTGATTACACACNGTGTTCGTGCTTATCTTATTACTGCTTATTCCATTGACTATCGAGATGAAATTTGTTGTTGATTTGGATTCGTTATTTTCTGTTTCCTATGACTTCTGTTTTGTGGTATAGTGGTGGTGGGTAGTTACAGCATGCGCTTTTTTATTTCTTACAGGTGTCTATGCCGAGCAAAGGAGGGAAAATAAATGAAGCAATAGTGGTGTCTCTTATTGTTTTCGATGGTGCATGACTGCATGTGAGTTGAATGGTAAGGCTATTGAGTTAATGCTGAAAAACAAATCCTTTATCATTTTGGTCCTTTTCTATCTAACACTGAACGTTCACTGGAACAGATGAAGAAAATGTAGTTGTTGGGTCTGGCATTAATTTTTATCTGTTTTTCTATATCTTTTGTTTTGTACTATAGTGGTGGTGGGTAGTAATGTGGACAACAATCTCTACCTCTCTACTTGTTCGGGATGCGATCTCTGTCTGACACAGCACCAGAGGTGTATCAGGCCATGCTAAATGGGGCTTTCATTGGCCAAAGATCCGATGGATGCCACAATGGGGTGTCTCCGGATATGCTGCTAGAACAAACATACAATGCTGATGCAAAGGAAGCAAGTGGTCTAGACGGGATAACACTAAATGCTGCTGCTCGTACTAAATGGGTGTACACCAAGCCCATCACTGCAGAGGTATCTTCACAACTAAAGTCCATGCTGAAGCTGCATACTCATAGCCCCCACCATGAGTCAGGTCAGACCAGAGTGTCCAGGGATAAAGAGACAATTCATAAAGTTTTGGCAGCCATGCAGACAAATCCTTTCAGAGCAGAAATGCTAGCGTTAGTCAACATATCAACAGGTCAACATGCAGAACCTGATACTCAAGCTGATTTGACAACTGTGAAAAGCATAGGTTTTGAAACTCTCGCTGATTCTATTAGATGTCAGCAAAAGCAAACCAAAGTGATAAAGCTGAAGACATTCCACACCCAAAATATCACTACAAAAAAGCCAAATAATCCTTCTACTACCACTGGAAAGAATGATGAGGTGACTGCTCTGTTACGCCTGACGCAACTAGCTGCCAGTGGAGGTGAATTTGACATCATCAACTTTATAGGCAAGCATGAATGCAGCAAGTTTCCTCCATCACAGTTCAATGAAAATGGGTCGATGAGAGCAGGTGGAACCAAGTCCACATTGATTAAAGCATTGAAGGAGGAAACCCAGGTGACCACAGTTTCTCATCTCCCACAGGATAAGCTCAAAACTGCTGTAGTTGTAGATGCTATGTTTGCAGTACGCCAGTGGTCATTCCATAAAGGTGAGACATTTGGAGCAATTGCAACGAGATACCTTCACAACATGCTAAATGATATTCCTGAAGGGACAGCCAGTATCCATTTCTGCTGTGACCGATATGACACAGACAATCTCAAAGCTTCACAACACCAACACAGGTATGCCAAGTCAGAAAAAGCAAAAGTCTTTGAAGTCCGTGAACAATACATTGCTCCTGCTCCACAAAATTTGTTCCCAATTTCTGCCAACAAAGAAGCACTTTTGAACTTTTTGTGCATGAAATGGAACCAGGAAGAAGAGCTGAAATCATCATTAGGTTCAACATGCCTATACCTAGGTGGTGGCTTCAAGAACGTAACAAAAAGTGTTGTGGTCTCAAAAGGTACAGTGAATTAAGTTGCAGAGCTACAGTCCACTCAGAATGAAGCAGACACCAGAATTATACTACATTCCATCTACAGCTTTCAGAAAGAGGGATCTGAACGTGTAGTCATTTATGCAAATGACACAGATGTCATCGTTTCATATGTGTACTATACTTCTACACTCTTTAAAGAACTGCCTGAAATGTGTGTGCGCACCACACAATCCAGCTACCTCTCGATCCATCAGATGGCAAGTAGTTTGGGCCCAGCACAGTGCAGATCCCTTCCCTTCATCCACAGCCTGAGTGGACGTGACATCACCAGGTTCTCTTCCTTCACCAGTAAAAAGACATGGCTGAGGTGCAGCAAAGAGGTAAAAATTCCAGTTCTTGAGGACTTTGGAGAAGCAGATGTGAACTCTCAAGGCACCGTAACGACAGACGTCATCCAGCAAGCCAGAGAACTGCTGGTAGCTGTGTATACAAAGAAGGATGATGACTTTAAAAGCTCTGCACTGGGAGACTTAAGAGTACATACATTCTTAAACAATAAGTCCACACTTTTGAAACTTCTACCCCCAACTGAAGACGCATTTCTGTTGCATGTGAAACGGGCAGCACTGGCTACAATACTTGACAAAACAGCGCATATCCCACAACCAAATTAGGAACAATTTACTAATTTTGGCTGGTCACTAGTAGAAAACAAGCTTTTGCCAGTTCCATCCACATTACCAGTATGGCCAGATCAAATGTCCAAGAATATCTCGTGTGGCTGTCTGAAAGGCTGCAACAAAAACTGTTCCTGCAGCAAAAAAGGCATTTCTTGCTACATTGGTTGCCGTTGCCAGGGATCAGAAAGAAAGTTTAGTCGTATAAATTGCATTGTTACACTGGATGCAGACAGCAGTGACTCTGCTATTGACAGTTAATGTACATGATCTATTCCATGTGACAGTATTATAATTATTCTGCCATTATTTTAATGAGATTTATTAAGTGTTGTACAACCATTAATTTTGTTGCTTTTCTCATAAGCATAACTGTAACAGTTAATCATTATATCGACATGTAATGTTTACTTCAGATGTTTATTTTACTACGTAAACTAGAATAAAAATGTTTGATTTATAATTATATGGTTATTTGTCAAGACCTAAGTAACTAAATACCAAATATGCCAATAATTTACATTAGTTTGTAGTTAAAACAGAATTGAGAGCAATATTTTGCATTGAAAACGTGAATAGATAAAGTGTATAGGGACAAAACCTACGATTTTCGAACCTAAGGCGTTATATTAGTTTTTGACCTCCCAAAATTTTCAAGCCGCTTTTTCCCGGGGTTGGCCCTCTAAAACATGTTCCTAGACACCTGTAGATGTGATTTGCATAAGCCAACCTCTTACAGCACACCGGGACGAATTTTGGAAAAAAGTGGGTTTGGCTCCCTGGGTAGTAGGGGAGAGTGGGGCACAGTGGGACCCCAAAAAAATGGTGATACTATAACTCCTATATTTCAACAGCTATTACAAAAGTGAAATACTGGAAAGGAATTATTACCATTAAGCATTAATAAGCATATGTAAAAGAAACGAGCAACTTGTTTCAAAAAGCTGTGGTCCTCAAAACAATAAATTTTTATTTCTGCCCCACTGTGCCCCAAGGGTGGGGCACAGTGGGACATGAACTGCGACACACTGGGACATGACTAGTTTATGTTCCTGAAACCAAAATTGAAATCAAATTTAAGGTACGAATGTTGTATCTTTTTTGTACCGCATGCTTTAGGTTTGGGGAGGGTCTCACTGAGCATTTAATCTCACTGAGCTTGATAGAAGCTATATCCTGCACTTGTGGAAAGAAAAACGCAAGTGATTCCCGCTTTCTAGGGTAGGGTGATAAAAAAAAATCGTAGTCCCTTGCATCATCTTTCCTCTTTGTTACAAGGCCCACATAATACTTCTTGCTTGTTGTATCAGACTCAGCCATAATTGGCAGCGAGCGAAGCGAGTGAAGCGAGCTGCCGCTTACCATAAGACCCGTGGAACCAAGTTTCCGCCAAAAAATGGATAACTACTCCTAAATATTGTCGGAGTGAGCTGAAATTTGACATGCAAGTAGTGCTCTCAAAATCAATGGGGTCGTCGCATGAAACTTTTTG
>JACEEZ010011815.1:22500-40000 GCA_016584305.1 Chionoecetes opilio
AAAGCAAAGGGGCCAGAGGCTGGACGCCTATAACTTGATATCAACTTTTTGCAATACAGATGTAACAGAGACTGTGTACTAACAGCAAAAAAAATACTTTCGTACTGTATAGAACAAAGGCTCCAGCGATCCATCCAGGCGTGAGCAGTCACGCCTCCCTTAGCAACGTTTGTAGGACATTGAAGGGAGAGTGTTGTTCGCCTGAGTACAACGTCAGACTTGCATGATACTTCTGGAACAGTGTTGTTTTTTTTTTTCCCACTGTGCCCTACTCTCCCCTACTCTCCCAGGCAGCTTTAGACTCTCGTCGAACACATCAGGCACCAATCGCGGCATGATGATCCCTTGCTTCCAAATGTAACCTCGTCGCCAATGTAGTATCTGGAAGGCTTTGTAAATAAACACGGGATGGTGACTTTCAGTTTAGTACATTTTTGTACAGAGTGGTGCGTCCCGGTCAGCTGCATTCCTGTGTCCATGCCTTCAACCTTCGCTTTAATACATAGACTTCGAACAGTGAACAAGCATCATCCAAAACAGTTACCAACCTAACTAGACACTACTTAACTTATTACATAGTATCTTGATTAGCAAGTGTTTTTTCTATTTCTAAGTCTGTTTGGTTGACAATATTATATATATTTTTTCAGGTCTCTCTCTCTCTCTCTCCTCTCTCTCTCTTCTCTCTCTCTCTCTCTCTCTTCTCCTCTCTCTCTCTCTCTCTCTCTCCTCTCTTCTCTCTCTCTTCTCTCTCTCTCTCTCTCTCTCTTCTCTCTCTCTCTCTCTCTCTCTCTCCTCTCTCTCTCTCTCTCTCTCTCTCTCCTCTCTCTCTCCTCTCTCTCTCTCTCTCTCTCTCTCTCTTCTCTCTCTCTCTCTCTCTCTGTGATAGTGCATTGTGAAGTCAAGCTGTGTCAATATGGTACATAAAGTAGAGGTGAAGCAGATCATCAAACGGTTCCGACCACGCTCCGCTGTGTGTAAGCCTTGCCACTCAGGAAAGGAGCCTCATGACTCCCACGATGCTGTTCGAACGATCTCGGAGCTCAGGTGAATCTTACCAGATGCGCTGTGAGCAGGATGTGATAGAAAAAGCCCACGGTACGACGCGGTAAACCTCATAGACTTTAAAAATGCTGGAAATCTCAACCCCCCGGAGCTTGACATCCTAGGACATCAAAACGTTATGGATGTGTTATCGTCAGGCTTCGGTGTGATAGACAGTGTGGCACGGCTATGTAAAAGACACACAGACCGATGTGAGAGAACATGGGACGTAAAACAGCCGCGCTGGGAAAGATTACTTAATAAGAACGACTCTAAACTAATCTGGAAGGCCATTAGCTGGTCGGGTACCGTGGATGTGAACGGACCAGAACTACGACTGTGTTCATGTGTAGACAATGCAGTGCAGGATGAGTCCCATGTGTTGTTGCAGTGTCCACTCTCCAGCCAATGTAAAGCAACTATGACATGCTAGACTTCTCCAGTATGGATAATTTGATGGGTACAAGGGATAAAGGGTATCTGATTGCAGTTAATATATGAGTATTGAAATTATAATTTAAGGATGTGTACCCGTAGTTGTTTTTTGTTTTGTTTATGAATATAGGAAATATGAAGGTTTAAATTTGGACAATATGGAAAAATTTTACATGTAATAGAGTAAAATTTGTGAACTGTTGTCAATTAAACTCTATTAATCTCTCTCTCTCTCTCCCCTCTCTCTCTCTCTCTCTCTCTCTCTCTCTCTCTCTCTCTCTCTCTCTCTCTCTCTCTCTCTCTCTCTCTCTCTCTCTCTCTATCTCTCTCTCCTCTCTCCTCTCTCTCCTTCCTCCCCATCTCTCTCTAGTTAATCCGTCGACTCAACTTGTCGCCTCGATTATTAAGCTTTTATAATAACATCGTGTTGTGTTTTTTGTCTGTTTGTTATGTTGTTGTTGTTGTGTGTGCTGTTGTGTGTGTCGGTGTTGTCTGTGTGTGTGTGTTTGTATGTGTGTGTGTGTGTGTGTGTGTGTGTGTGTGTATTGGAATGGTTAGTAGGAAGGATATGTATACGAAAGGAAAAGGGGGAGAGAGAATGGGGACAAAAGATATATATAAATGTTTGCCCCTGATTTTAAACACATGAAGTTCACTGATTAAAAAAAGAAGTAAGAGTATGAAATACTATAGGGAGTAAAAGGAAAGAAAAGAGGTGATACAAATCATTTGAAAACGCAAAGCTTTGACACATAACGAAAACAACAAAATTAAATAAAACAAAAACACTAGGCTTGATCAAAAATAACTGAAATATTTTGAGGCGTCGGGGGGAAAAGGGGCGTAAGGCACAATGACCTACTTTTGGGTAAATTAAGGTTAAAAATCGAAAACAGCTACCAAAACCCAGAACAATCTTAATGATAATGTATTATACATTAAAATAATCAGCCTACTTAGTTGTTGTTCATAAAATAAAACAAGAATGATTTTTACTTTTTTATAATGCTCATTTTATTAGGCATTCTATTAACTATCCTCGGAAGGAGCCAAAACAATATTCTCCATCCAAAAAACATTTATTTGTAAAGAAAGTATAATATTTGAATAGTAACATAGAAAGTTTGAGGACGCATGTGAACATGTCAATTTGAACATGCGCAGATTGTTTGAGGACGAGCTGTTCCACCTGGGCAGCCCCAGAAGCCTCTTAAAGATGTCATTGTGACAGACCTTAAGGCGGTTCAGAGTGGCCACCCTGAACCGCGACCACAGCGAGTTGCAGTATATAGAGTAGCAGTGACTCCTGAATAACTCCATCTTCACCTCTCTGCTACAGTAGGAAAATTTCCTCTGTAGAGTATTTCCCACGACAAGAAGCTTGGTGGTCTGCTTGATGATATCATCATCATCAGTCATGTCGTGGGATATATAACATGGCCTAATTATGCGAATCTATCTACAAAAGTTAGGGCAGACCATCGAGCCATGCTATTTGAGGTAATTCACCTGAGTGCGTGCCGGTATACAACCATGCACTCTGTTTAGTGGTGTTGTAGACAATGTCATGCTTGGCCCGCATACACCTGACACACTTGATAAGGTCCTGCAACGCATCCGCAGTGGATGCGAGCAGTACCATATCATCAGCATAGCCCAGTGAGTTGATGCACCCATCCTGTATGTAGCAGCCGATACCTGTATCACAAAGGTTTGGGACTGAGATCATCCGTGTACACATTGACAGGTAGGGAAATAAAATCTCCCCCGCCGAATACCATTGGCAGTACTAAAGGAAGCGAGGGAAAGGAATTACCCCACCTAACAGTACATTCCTGGGTAGAGTACCAGTACATTAATAAATTAACAATGTACCCATGTGTACCCCTGGCGAGAAGTTTATGAAAGAGCTTCCAGTAAATAACTCTGTCAAACGCCTTTCTGGCATCCAGGAAACAGATAAAAGGTGAATTTCTGGAAGTATAGTAATGAATGATATTCTTCAATGTCTACACACACATCTCTGTGCCAAGGCCTTTCTTATAGCTGAACTAATTGTCCAGTGTATACAGGTAGGCCTCAAGACGATAGAGCACCACTTTATCCATCACCTTGGACAGGGCGGGTCGCTATGGCAATGGGCCTGTACTTGCCAGAGTTAGCAGAGTCCTTCACTTTGCTCTTAAGTAAAGGCGCTATAAGCTCTGCCAAGACCTGACTGGGTATGTGCTGATGGCAGACACAGGCATTGATGAAGAGACAGAGCCATGTAACCAGGCTGGGGGCAGCATACTAAAATGCCCAGAGGGACGTATGACGAAAGGCTGAATAAATTTGGGTTGCCATCATTGGAAGAATAAGAAAAAGAGGAGACTTGATAGCAATGTATATAGCATGTCAGGCATGAAGATAAATAACAAAGAGGAGATGTATGTATGGGACGTAGGAGCCACAAGAGGTCATACGAGGAAACTTAAGAAGACAAGGTGCTGAAAGACATCAAGAAGTTTTCCCTATCGGTGCATTGATATGTGGAATAGCCTGGATAGTGCAATCATAGATGCTAAAAGTAGTAATGTTTTAAAGCTAGGATTGAACTTATTGAGACAAGGATACGGGATCTACGAGTGTAACACATTTCCCGTATATCACAACTACGTAAATACAACTAGGTAAATACACGCACACACACAAACAACTCGACAGGTACTCCGTGGTGTTGTGGTTATCACGCTCGGTTCACAACCAAAAAGTCCTGGGTTCGATCCCCGGGTGTGGAGCGAACAAAGTTGGGCGGTCTCCTTAAAACTCAAGCCCCTGTCCACAAAGCAGTGAATTTGAAAAGCGGTTTGTGACCCACCTACCGGGGTGATGGTATCAGCAAATACTAAACACTAATGATGAATGTAGATGTAGACCGGGCCAACGATTGTAGCTCAGGGCAGGCCCTGTAAAAATACAATTAGATTAATATACTCTCTCAGTATATTAACCCACACACACACACACACACACACACACACAACACACACACACACACACACACACACACCACACACACACACACACACACACACACACACACAACAACAAACGTCATAATATAGCAACACATATTTCAAGATATATTTTCATAATGATAATAATAATAATGATGATGATTATGAGGAGGAGGAGGAGGAGGAGGAGGAGGAGGAGGAAGAGGAGGAGGAAGAGGAGGAGGAGGAGGACGGACAAAAACGAGGAGGAGGATGAAGAAGAAGATAGAGAGCATGTTTGTGTATCAGAATGATAAAACAAAGAAAGACGGAAGAAAAGAAGAAGAAAATGAGAAAAGGAAAGGAGAGAAGGACGTGAAAAAGGAAGCATGTGAACCAAGGAAACTTGAGTAAAAGTAAAAACCTGAAGTTTGCAGCGTTGCTCCTGGGAGGCTTGGTGTCTCCTGCAATGTTTAACAACCCTCCATTACACTGCCGGCAGTCCCCAGGAATCACAAAGAGGCACCATTAAAGAATTGAAGGCGAGCAGCTAAAACCTTAACTTAATGGAGTGAACACAGACTTGGACAGTTTAAGACCAGGACGTCAGGGAGGAAGATGGGCAGAAACTCAATATGAGGAAGGGCGGGAAGTAAGGTAGAAACTCAAAATTAGGCAAGGAGGAAAGGGTGGGTTACGAGACGAGAGAAAAAAAAAAAGGAGGCTAAGAGGAGGAAGTGGAAGATGAGGAAGACGAAGAAGAGAAGAAGAAGGAGGAGGTGGAAAATATAAAAAAAAAGGAAATTGTAAGGAAAGAAAGGGGAAAACGCTACAAAAAAAAGCAAACATAATAAAGACTTGGGAAAGGTCTTGAGAAAGAGAGGAAGGAAGAATACTGAAAAATATAGTACAAGTATACAGCGAAAGTCTGTATATTTGCACAGTGATTACCTGCCTCGGCAAGAAAAAGATAGCGAAGCGCGCGCGCGCGAGAGAGAGAGAGAAAAGAGAGGAAAAGGTGAGAGAGAGAGAGAGAAGAGAGAGAGAGAGAGAGAGAAGAGGAGAGAGAGACAGAGAGAGAGGAGAGAGGAGAGGAGAGAGAGTTTTTACCGTATAGAGGTGAAAAGTTCCAAGCAACATTGCTTCGAGAGCAAATATTACGGATAAATTATTGGTAAAGGAAAGCACTGAAGTGATGAAGCCAATGCAAATTATGTCTACTACTACTATTAAGTAGTTAACAGTAACACGGTTGAGTCGTTTAAGAACAAAATATATAAATACTTACCTAGCATCAGTTGCCCAACTTGGTTACTTCGGTCCTCCGTAACTTTGTTGCGGTTTTTTTCCCACAGATTTAGCTTTATCTTAAAAATGTTTATCCTTCAACCTTTCCTATCAAATTCTATGGCAGTTTTTCAATACTGCATTGATGATGTATTTTCGTCACTCTTGTTTTCCTGCCAGCCTCGGCCGGACGGAGTAGGAGGTGGGGAACAGCCCTTAATTACATATTATTTTGCTTCAAGTGTGTACTCTTTAATATAAATTAGTCACACACGCAGCCTCGTTTCCTCATGTAGGGTTGTTGCTGTCAATTATTTTTTTGCATTCAATGTACTACTATACTACTACTTACTATACTACTACTACTACTACTACTACTACTACTACTACTACTACTAACTACTACTAATAATAATAATAATAGTACTACTACTATATATACTTACTACTACTACTACTACTAACTACTATACTACTACTACTACTACGACTACTATACTATACTACTACTGTACAATGACCGTGGTACATTATACTTGAATATGATGAGTAGAGGCAGGGCAGGAACCGGAACATGAGATAAGCGAGTGGCGGGGGTGTGTTGGTAGCGTCGTTGTGGTAGCCGTGGCACGAGCGGTCTAGGCTCAGAGGAGTGTGTGGTCAGACGTGTTTTGAGGTCTGTGTATGTCTTCCCGAAGTGTCTCTAAAGATCGTGCATGGGTATGAGGAAAATTCCAAATTGACAGACAGAAGTAGTCGTCTTGATAGACAAAAGAGAAAAATTTTTCTCAGAGAAGTGGAATACAGGAAAAGGGGAAATGTTGGGCGTGGGGGGAAACGTGGCCGCCCCGCGAGACGAAGCCGATGCGTGACCTAGAGGAAGAGTGAGTGTCAGTTGAGGTGGTCTCCCGGGCGACGGTAAACCCACCTTATAGACGGTCAAGGAGCGCGGAAAAAAAGCATTTGGGCTAATGGGGCGTGAAAAAATGGGAAAAATTTCCCTCTAAACAGCTCCCTACCGGCGTGGGTAAAAGAAGGGCTAAGACAGAAATTTGGGAGAGAGTACAGTACATTACCCCCCGTCGAAAGAATACGGGGCCTCACGTATTATAGGGATAAAAAGATATAAAATAAATGGGAAATATATAAGGGACCGTAAGGGGAAAAAATAAAGATGAATGGCAACCCCAAAAAATTGTTTGAAATAAACCGATAACCAAAAAGACGCTAAGGAGAATAAAAAAAAATGAATCACTAAAAAAAAAATAAAAAGAGGGAAAAATACTACACAAGATAACATGAGAAAATTTTAAAAAGATAAGAGATAAACCGACTAATGAAAAAATATGAGAAAATCCCACAAATAGGGAAAATATAAAATACACCAAAGCAAATATGTCAATAGCCGCCCACTCAAAAAATGAGGGGAAAAAATAACCTAAGTAGAATATATGTTAATTTTAACCATAAACCCATATCCCAGGGAGGCGGGGAACTGAAAAAGCTGCACCAGAAATACGTCCCACGAAGCAAGCACAGTGACAAGACTGGACAAAAATAACCTGATCAAGAATGACTTACAAATTTAAAAATACTCAAGCAAAAGCAAGACGTAGACAAAATTGCTGAAACAACAAAGTTAACCACTTTACCAGCTGGGGAAAGCACGAAAAAAGAAATATCCATATCAAACAAAAAATAAAATGAGGATCTACCCTTGTCCAAACGGTAAAACCCGTACAGCAAAAACCAATAAGGATATAGAGATGGGGTTACTTTTCCCAAAACCAGCCGAAAACACTGACAAGCCAACGTAGGAGAGAAAATTTGAGGAAGGGCGGCGGGCGTGGGCTTTAACCACGAAGAGGCCCCGGAAGGCGGACACGATGCCCTTTTAGACATCGCCGATAAATAACCCACCCCAAGGTTTAGCAGGAGACACGCAGGTCAAAATCTACCAAAAAAAGAACAAGAGGGGTAATAGGTGTTTTAGTCTGAATAAGGATAGAAATAAGTTAGAGATTGATTTATTAGTGAGGAGAGAGCGAGAAAATGGCGCCAGAATTTTTGTAAAACCCATAATTTTTTCCAGTTGTCAAAACAAAGATGAGGCATGATAACGAAAAGTGTAAATTCAGCCTTCCTTGCCTTTTTGATTTGGGTGAAGAGAAAGGGGGGGAAAAAGTGTATGTTTGTCTCAATAGGTCCCTACAAAACGTGACCGACGTGACGTCTGTTTATAGGTTAGTCGTGAAAAGAAACTACTTTTTAGGGAATAACATTTGGCCCGAATGTCCCCACCGGGCCCGTGGCAAAGACCAAAAATTACGAGGGGCGCGAGAGAGACAGTGAGAGGTTGAACTTCTACACGGAGTGAACCAGAGTGATATAGATAGTTCCGAACCTACAAGTGAATGAAAGACTTTGTTATCCCTTTTTTAAAAACCAAGAAAGAAACCAACTGATTTTCCAAAACCCTGCAGCCCCAAAGTGCAGAACCCCGGTGATCAAACCCCCATAGCAGTAAAGAAAATGACAAAAAAAATTTTCAGCCAAAACAAATCACAGAAAAGCATCGAAAAGAAAAAAAGCCCAAAAAACTAGCACACTGTGCTGAGTGAAAAATGAACCAGAAAAGTGTCAAATAAAGTCAAAATACGGGGCCCCAGAAATCGCAGAGACAGGGACATTGAGTCACGTTTTAAAGTGACAAGAAAAAAAATAACACACGCCCAAAAAAATGAAGTCACAATGTCCATGACGAGAAAATAATAAACGCTTGCTGACGACTCATTTGCAGGAAGAAACAGGAACAGACCCGATGGGGGGCCCAGGTTAGGAGGGAAGATGAGCACGTGCGAGGGGCACGGGCGTGGAGAGACCACGGGACTCAGAGTGGGCGTTTTTGGGGTGCGGGCGTGGGCCGCAAACCGTGCGAAAGGGCGCACGTGAATACCAGAAAATCAGGGCACGAGGGCCGCAGGGCGCGGGTGTGTAGGCGAGACATCAAACCCCGAGGGGTAGGCGTGCAGGCGTGCGGCAAGCGACATCAAAAAGGGACATGGGTATAGGGGCCGTGGGGCAGGACATCAGGGACATCAGGACATCATGGGACTCAATACATCAATTTTTAGCAACACGTGCATGGTGGGCGCACATACCCACACAAAAAGACACAGACAAAAAGGGCCCTTTGTACACCCCTGTTACCCTTTTTGTACCGGGAGGGGGTGGTACTTTCTTTAAAATAGTGAGTAGTGGAGGGCGGAACAGAATGAGATGCTGGGGGCGGGCGTGTGGGAGCGTCGTTTTGGTGCCGTGGGACGAGCGGCTGTCGTGCCACGAGGCGAGGTCATAGGGTTGGGGGTGGTGGGACAAGATCTCTTGTAGTCTACTGAGGTCTCTTAAAATTGGTGCAGGGTATGAGGAATAATTACCAACTTGTAGACAGAAAAGAAAAATTTCTGAGAAAATGGAATACAGGAACAGTGGTATGTTTGGGGGTGGCGGACCGTGGCCGCCCCCGACGGACGAAGCCGTATGCGGACCTGAGTGAAGAGTGAGTGTCGAGTTTAGTGTGGCGCCCGGGGGACGCGTCAACCAAAATTTTTAAGAAAGGTCAAGGAGCGCGGGGAAAAGACACCTGGTAATAGGGGCTGACAAAAAAGGAAAATTTCCCCTAAACAGCCCTAGCGGCGTAGGGCAAAAAAAGGTGCTAAGACAGTAATTGGAGAGAGACAGTACACTATATACTCTACAATTGTACTTTATGGTACTACTAATAGCACCTACTCTAAATATACCACTATACGATAAAAAGTTCCATACATTTATGATCTATTACCCTTATATGATAATAATATTAATATACAGTTACAACATAAGGAACACATTAACACACTAACATAACGATAGCTAACTTTTATGTCATCAGGCAACCTCTTCAGTCATCTGTCATATTTGATCTTGAATTTGAATGTTGGAAGGTGTTGCCATTAAATCATATTTTTATCAAAGCTCGAAACGAAGCATTATCAGAAAAAAAAACATACATCATAATGTTTACCCTCTCATTCCTACGCTGAATATATGACTCATTTTTAGCACGAATATGACTTGTGCCAAAGAGATTAAGGACCGATCCAATACGTAAACCAAAGCCAGCTCTGGCCAAGGGTGAAAAATACTTAAAATGCAGGGGTATTTGAAATTCATAATTTTATTATCATAATTAACATGCATACATATATACGCGCAAATGAATGAATATAATATTAGCATGCACCATCAATACGGAGTCCTATCAAGAAATTCTTATAGACGCCCTCTTGTGGTGGTGTTGTGTGTGCTCATCTAGTTGTATTGTACATGGCTTGAGCAACGCTCGTATGGCCCCGTTCTCCTATAGCTACATTTTTATCATTCATCCATAGTGCTTAGTGTTGGCCGAAAACCATCACCCGGGAGGCGGGTCACAAACCCCCGGCCTAACACCCATTACCCATCACTGCTGGGTGGGCAGGGGCTGGGCTTAAGAGACGCCCGTCGTCTCCCCCCCCCCCCCCCTCTCCGCCCGGGGATCGAACCCGGACTTATCGGCTGTAGCCGAGGCGTGCTAACCACTACACTACGGAAGTACCCTATGTGTGGTATGTGGTGTTTGTGTGTTTGGGTGTGTGTGTGTTGTGTGTGTTGTGTGTGTGTGGTGTGTGTGTGTGTGTGTGTGTGTGTGTGTGTGGGTGTAGACCTGTTTCAGAAAACAATTTTTTTTTTTCCTATTTTATACCCTCATGCCACGGTTTCAATGCTTTTTTGACCTGGAAAAGTCGAAAAATTACAACCATTATAAGCCCAAATGGTCAGGAACCTTTGCCTCATGAAGCCATTGAAGTTCATTCTCTACACGTTTTCTGAAACGCCAGTTTCGGAGCATTTGATGCTATTTTTTTTCCACAATAAAATGGCATCATAAGAGGTAAAAGCAGTAATTAAGATGCTGGACTGAAACATTCAAAATGCAGGAAAATTTATGGAAATATACATGTGATATTTACAAGACAAATTTTCAAAAAAAACGTTAAACGTAAATATAATTTATTGCACTCTAGTCACAAATTCACAATGGTTTTAGGCATGACATCTAATGGTCTGTTATGTTTGTTGCAGATCGTTGAAAACCTGTAACAAATCTCAGAGGATACTCACAAGATAAACTTCACTAATGGCAGTAAGCAAGAGCTCCGAGGCACGCAAAGTTGACATCTCAGAACCTCCACCTGCATCCAGAGCAAGCGTCACGCCGGCCTGCTACTAGATCTGCTACAGAAAACCCTTCTCTGATCGGCCTACACATCATCCAGCATCAGGGCCCCAGTTACCCACCACCAGACAGACTTCCAAGTACTTCCTCCATATCCAGAGTTTGCAGCAAATACAGGAATTCTAAGCATCAAGACTCGCCCAAGAAACAGTGGAGCTATCATCCCATTCTGGCAGATAGCTAGGATCAAGACATGACCAAGTACAATGCAGCGCAGCATTTCATGACACTGTTCACAAAAAGCACCAGAGATCCTTTAAGGGGGACAAAAAAAGGGGGGAAAAACATTTAAAAAGGTTAGAAAATAGAACATGTGACCTGGAGGGAAAAGGAGTGCCTTTGTCCTGGAATTATGATACATGTTCGCATAGGAGCGTTCAGAGTCCATCCAGGAAATAGAGAGGAACCGACTGCTATCAAAGGAGAAGAAGGACAAGGACAATCGGTTCTACCAGATCAGAAGACAGAGTAGAACGGCCCAAATGTCGGTTCAGTGACAAGATATTGAGTCACGGTCCCAGCAGAAGCAGAGAGGGCTGCAAGACTGCAGCAGAGAGGGGAGGAACAAGATAGAATTTGTCACAACAATTTCTCAATTTTGCAGCTGCCCACACATGCGAAGAACTGCTTGCGATGTGTCTACCTGGCTGACCCAACTCGACAGTAAGGGAATGCAGAGGACAGGATTACCAACCCCCAACCTCGTCCTGGGAGTTCACATCCAAGACACTGTGACCTCACATTTCCCAGGAGGGTAATGGAGTGTGTTGACATCTGCAGTACCGTGATCGTTGGGGATTGGATGACAATCAAGTGACAGCCTTAGTCTCTGCTACATTGAAAGGCGGTGGAGCTGACTGGACAAGTTGTATCTCAACCTTCAACAACGGCGGAACAGGATGCTGACAAAGGTACACATCAGCCAGGAGTACAGGGCAAGCAGTTAGCGAGGACCTCCCAAGTATGCGGCTCTCCACTGGGATGGCAAGATGCTGATGAGAGATTCCTGGGAAGTGAATTCTGGGACCACGTTAGAGACTCTGGCTGTGCTTTTGTCTCAGGACCCTGCAGATCCTGAGGCAAGCTACTGGGAGTACAGTGATAGACAGCTCAACAGGAAACGGCTCAGGCAGAGGCATCCATGGATTGCTGGAGGCATGGGGGCTTATGGAGTGATCACTCCCTTGTGTTGACACAACGGCATCAACAGGGAGTTACCTTCGGGGAGCTGCAAGTTATGGAGCCAAACAGCTTGACAGGAAGTGTTCTACTGGCTTGCAGACACCACATTCTAGAAGTGCTGGTTGGTGCTGTATGGGAGAAATCTGTGTGGCAAGGTCAAGAGCCCAGAGAAGCCTTGGTTCAGCACTTCAAGGACGTTTGGACAGATTCTTACCACAGACAACCCCTACAACCCTGTCCATCAGACAAAAATGGTTTGAATAACAAGAAGAAGAGTGCAAGGAAATTACTACAGGAAATCCTGAGGGTCGGAGAAGAAGCATCCTAGAGCTGGACTAACCGTGCGAGGCTGAGCTTACACCGATCGTCTGGAGGGACACGCCTTCCCCTTGGAACCACGGAGTCGTCCTGGAGCCATTCATCAGGCCAGGTGGATGGCAGAAAACCTGTATTCTATGAAGATGTTCAGTGTGATGCAGCAGCTGGAGTACGATGAAAGAAACTGTTGTGAAGCTGGTGAACGCCTAAACCTCTTCCTAGGACTGTTCTATACACCCATGTGGATGTCATTCTACACTCGCTGCAGATGCTCCTGCAAATGGTCGGCAGTTCAGAAGGGACATGATGAAGTTCAAGAGAACAACAGACCAGAGATTGCTCAGGCAGTGCTACAAAAACTTGGAAAACCAACAGTGGTACCTGACACAGGGTTGTGCCGTGCGCTCTCTTCGGTAGCAGACTCAGGACAAGAGAAGCAGAGGACATTGCTGCCAAGCTGACGCCACGAGAAGCCAGATAGCTTCAGGGACGAGGAAACCTATGTTCCCTCAGGAACAGCCAAGAGACTCTGGCTGATTAGTTGGTCCAGAGAGTCATATTCTGCCTTGACACCCTTGGCACTTGAGGTATGATGGCTTCTGCAAACCTGTGGCGACATGGCCAAGAGTGATACTACAGCAGCCCTGGAATTGTCTAGCAATGTAAAAAGTTAGTGAATAATGACATTGCTGCGCGGGGAGGAGTCAAGGATTGATGACGATTTCGCAAACATCATTACCACAGATTCTCAGCAAAAACAGTACCTTCTTCAAACTGTGGACTACAACCGTGAGCGATTTGATAGCTTCAAGAGCAAACTCTGAAAAAATGACTGGGAAGTGTTCCTTTCGACATAGACAATAGAGTTTCTGCCACTGCAAAATAGTTTTAGAGTCCTTTGTCACACATTTTATGATGTCAAGATTTAATATTTATGAAATTTATATGAATTTCCTCAGAAATGTGCTTTTTTTTGGATATGAGTGTCTTTTTTTTTGAATGTTACTTGGATTGTTTTTCAGAAATAATCACTTAAAAAAAGCTACAATTGATACCCAATTTGGTGTTCTAGCCCAATTGTACCAAAAGTCTCAGGTGAAAAAAGTCTGGCGGAAGGCAAAATGAGGCGCTTTTCTACTGTCGCGGGATTAATATCGTGAGGTCAATGAGCAAAGTTCCTGGACATTTTAGCTCAAAATGGTTGTGATTTTCGGCTTTCCAGGTCAAAAAACATGGGATAACTTGCAGGGGTGTATAAAATAGGAAAAAATGTTTTCGAGACAGGTCTAGGACTGTGGTATGTGTCTTGGTTATTTTATCTGTTGTTTCTGGTTATTCTTAACTTAATGTTTTCAAAATTATCCAAAATAGATAAAGTTCCATTGTACTACATACCCACGTTATTTCAAAATAATTGTAATGTAACAAGTCAAACACCCTGTAAAACATCAACAATTACTGTGAATGATTTTCTTTTCATGAGGGATGGAAAATTTGCATATAAACAAGAAATCTGACAATAATCATTTAAAGGACAAAGTAAATGCAGTATCAGTGGTTTAAAAAGCAGCACCAAGGTACATTGATAACATATTACTGAACTATATTGGACAAATTCAAAGACAATAACTTTGTACACGTTATATCCTTTATTCCCTTTTTATACCAGTTATTTAATCCGCAAAAAATATATACTATAATATTTTTTTGACATCACAAATGACTGGCCAAGGGCACAAAAAAATGGGTTAACACAAAGCCCGTTTAGTTGCCAGTCCGTACAATAATCTATGATTCCTATAAAGTACAAATAAAGTACAATACTCAACTATATATTCCCAGGTCCTACAACTATCAAACATCCTTTATGGAAGTTGATAAATGAATATGCCAGCAAAATCCGTGGAAACATTGAATGTTGCTTAGCCGATCGTGATGGTTGAACGTGAGTCCTAATTTAGTACGTACACAGTGGACTCTCATGTCCCACAATTACAAGGAGAAGGGGACAAATATCGACGCAAAATTTGGCGCGCGGTGGGTAACTCTACCTGAATCTTTGCACCTGCAGGGAAGGTGGTTGGTTGGCCTATGGTTTGATGGTTCCTTATCATCAGTGTGCAAGGTAAATTGGAGACCTAAAAGCAGTTCAGCGAAAACATGGAATGAGAGGATTTGCCCCATCAAACTACTCCTTCTGCCATATGAAGATATCATGGGTGCCACTGAAGCGAGGCGGTCTCGTTTGACAGCTCCGATAGCGAATCCACGGAATAAGGATGCAAATATTAGCAAGAGTGCGAGAGAGAAGATGGGAACAATAGGATTAATCTTTGGACTTATGACTCTTTGTACAAATATGAGGGATTACCGGTTTCACTTTCAGCCATCTGCTTTTCATCAAGAACCCTTAAAAGAGAGACCACATACGAGTAACATAAAAAGTTGCATGAACTTTCCGGACCTATCCTTGTTTGCATTCCATATTAGACTCAGCAGCTATATTTGATAATATTTATAAATTTACAAGGGTACAACAAATTATCGGTGCATAGGAGTCCGATCCATACTGAAAAAATTATCCAGTGCTGGTGCTGTGGGAATGGTTGGTATGTAATCAATGGTGGGCCTTTGGCCCACCACCTGTGGTGTGGTGGGCCTCGGCCACCAAACACAGACTCTCCAGATAGCCCCTTCTAACTTTCCTGGAAAATCATGGATGTAGAAATGTATGTATTAACGCCAACCCATCACAGACCACCAACCAATTTATCACCCCTCCACCCCATTCACTCACCCATTACCATCACCCCCCACCCATTCCACTCACCCCATTACCCATCACCCACACACCTATTATTCACCAACACCCCACCATCCCTCACCCATCACCTCCAACCCATCACCGCCACCCATTCCATACCCCACACCCATTACCCATCACCCACCCATTCACTCAACCATTACACATCACCCTACATTAAGGTTTCCTAAATTCTCAGAACCCACTTTTTTCACAATTCTCGCAATAGGCGCAAAAGAAAAAACATCGTTGATTGGATTTCATCCCCAATATGCCTTAAACACCTTCCTCTGAGTCCAACCTGATCCAAAAAGTGCCAATGATGGCGATTGCGCCACGGGGGGCTGGAACCTATAGCACCACACACAACACACACACCACACACACCACAACCACACACACACACACCACATACACACCTACACAACACACACTTTTCGCTTATATAGTATAGATTTCTCTCAATTACTTCTATACTTGGGCGATTAATACACAGTCAGTGTCTTACCCATGGTTTTATGGGTCTCTGAATCCAATGGGATCAATTGCAATAACAATTGATGTCGCCATCTTGATTTCAAGGATGGCCCGCCAATGTGTTCAATTTCCATGAATCTTTCAAGTTTTAGGTAAAAGTATTTAAAGTCAAAGTGATACACATGTTGTATTGGTCTCTGAAACAAGGAAATGTTATTAATAATCAAAGTACACACAGTTGCAGTTTTACCTTAAAATGTGTGGGCACTTGAAAGTTGCAGAGGCTCTCGCACAGACGCGTAGTACTACAAGAACGGTCCATCGCAGTCACACAGTGATGTGCAGGGCAGATTTGCCCGTAGCATGATATAGTTGTCTTTAACAGGCCGACTTACAATGTTAGCTTGTAAGGTCTGGAACATGCCTCCTGTATCAATATATTATATTCAAATTTGGGTTCCAAGAAGTCCCTGGTTTTCATCCTAGCCCCAATCCGCTGGTGATGAAGTTCTGGGTAGGGCACAAGTGCCTGACTCCAATACGTATCCACCTGAAAACAAGCACGTTTTAGTGTTGCTTGAAGGCGTCTGCTGGTTGGGGGAATGTGATCAATTGTTCTTGCCTCTTCGTGAAGAAGTGTCGGCGTATGTCATTCACTGGAGCCTTATTCGAGGTCCAGTCATATCAGGATGGCACATATCTTCTATGCTCTGTAGTTCCATAGTAAAAGCGTTCACAGATGTCCTATAATTGAGTAGCATGAAAGGTCTGCGTTGATGCTGGGGCATTTGCAAATGATGTGCGCTCCCTTGTTGCAACCATTGAGGAGAGGGAAAAACCCGTTGAAGATGACAGCAATGCTTTATATCCACTTGAATCGAAGAAATATTGCCACCAGCAGTGTTAGAGAGAGTCATGCACGTTAAAAGATGGTAAAACACAAGTATCAAACATCATAGAAGAGGTCTGGAGAAGGAGGAGAAAGCTATAGATGATGTAATCTATCGGAATAAGCCTTTCCAACATTTCAATAGTCTCCAAAGCAAGTTGATAATTCAAAGGATAAAGGGAATGGTAGCAGAACTCAGGAATGACGCCATCTGGTTTTCACGATTGTTACATTGCGATGTCATCGGCGCGAGAGAAAGAGGACTTGGATAACTTCTCTGCCATGAAGAACCAGGCGTTTTCCTCCAGCGATCACCAATAATGGCAAAATGCGGAATGCGCTAAATCGGACCTCTTTAAATCGTTGGAAAAAAATTCCCTTGCTGTCATGTGGGCCACAGGTGGATGCAAAGGTCTTGATGTGGACGGCAGTTATCCACCATTCTGCCAGGGGACACAGCAAAAATCCTCTATGAATATGGCCAAGAATATTTTAATCCCATATAATGAAGGTTGCAACTGCGAGACACCAGCCGTGATAGGTGTTTAGACATTGTATTGGACACCTTATAATCCAGACAGCCTAAAATCGACCACACACCAAGAGAGGGGTTCGGATCGCGCCATCGTATTCTACCTGCGACGAAGATTACCAGGGAAACTGGAAAAGTTTCTTGCGGAAATGATGAAAACAAGTGGTTCAAGATTTTATCGTATATGTGGTGGATGGTTGGAAAGGAACAAAAGATCGATGCAAGATTGGTGACA
>JACEEZ010011815.1:45000-82500 GCA_016584305.1 Chionoecetes opilio
CATAATGACGGCGGGTCACGTCAAGAAGTTCTACGGCGGAGGCATAACCCACGATGTTATGGACTCGCTCAGCGGGAGTATTGGCGTTGTCGGTACTGTGCAGGAGGACAGATATCGGATCTTCAAGTCGCTTGTGACTCCCTGTCTTACTCCTATGGTTGGGAGAATGGCCACTAAATAGTGACTTAAAGAGACGAATCAATGCTTTGGTAATAAGTATCTTCGCAGACAAGAACATGGGGGTATCGCTGGGATGATTAACGTGGTCACAATCAAAGCGATTGCACCGTGAGACTGAATCGAGGCCTATTACCCGCCATAGTCGTCAGCGCAACTTCGGGCTATATGGGCATGTGGCACAGCTACCTGAAAACCTGATCCTTCCCATCGGGTTTGTAATCTGTAAGAGAAATCCTGCGTGGTAGGAGGCAAGGGAGCGCCACAAGGCTCGTGGCGGGGCAAGGATGTTCTTGTCGAGAGCTGCTTGTATGGGAAAGAGCCTAGCATGGGGAAACTGCGCGTGGTGGACCCTCGGGAGTGGGCGTAGGGTGGGCGAGGCGACGCGCCCCCCCGGCGTATGCCCCCAAATGATTGATTGATTGTTAGTAGTGGTGGTGTAGAAGGGATGGTGGGGGTTGGTAGTTTGGTGAGGTGGTGAGGGTAGAATAGGTCGCGAGGTATTTGCATCAAGAATCTTGAAAAAACTTGGTCCATCTTGAATTTGAGTCTGCCTCGCGTGCGCGGGAGCCTGTGTTCGCACTGAAATGGTCCACATTCAACATTGCTCCAGAGGTCTTTTCGATAGTTCAAGTGCAAATTGAAGAAATGGCTTCGTACTCCGCATCTTTCCAACTCTACCACGACGGACATTATCTCCCTCGAAATGCAAGTACCGTGTAAGATTAGGACCATGAAACAAATAGAAGGAGTGGTGTAGGTGTGGCAGGAGAAGCAATATGTAGATTACGCGGGTAAACATTAGTGAACATGAAATATCGGTACGCTATTAATCTGTGGCATAGGAGGCCTCGTCGATATTTTAATTTTCCATATGTGGACTTGTTATGGAAGATGAGATGCTTTAAATAAGTGAATGAAGGTAGAAGTAGGGTCAAGATGAATACACTTAGGAAATACTGGCGAATATCACAAGACACGAAATTAGAGCTACATTTTATTGTGGTTGCACAGGCTCTCAGTCGAGAATGAAATAGTATGAACGGACGTTTTATGGGTGATGATGGCTTTACTAAGGGTGAATGAAGTGAGTTAGGTTCACAAGGAGACGAAACCGACATTGTGAACCGATAACTGGAACTGTCCCCGCCGTTAGGAGAGTGTTCAATTTGGTAATTGGGTACTACAACCCAAAGAGTAAGAGGTTGAAAGTTACTCTTTTCCTATGTATTTGATTTGCGTTAAGAATGATGGCGCACTCAAGTGTTGGAAAATGATCATATTGCAGTTATCCGTCTTTATCCCTGCTTGTAGGTTAGGCTTCTCGGAAACGCCCAGGTTGGGTAGTGAACGAGCGGGGGGTCCGAGCGCCAGGCTCCCCCCAGTATGTCAGGTTAAATAACCAACCCTGTTCATGTATTGTATAAACTGCAGTTTTACCGTGACATTTTCGAGGAACAGGTAAGTAATCGTAGAATTATCGTTTTATATATTTGAATTTATTTTCGGGGCTATGTTATTCCGTTAGAGTGTTTAATGGATACATTTTACGTTATCCACATAAATATACTATCCCCCCCCCCCCCGGTACAAAACTATGGTGCCATTTCCCGCAAAAAACTGCGTTGCCGGGGACCGGGTCCCCATAGTTTGTATGAAGGGGGGGATAAACTGAAAAAATATGGCATTTCAGACGTTTTTAATGTGACCATCCGTCTTAACACATCTAATACATGGGAAAAGAGTAGTTTTGACCTCATCCTCAATACTGGTTGAAAGTACAACTGTAAGCAATGTTTCACGCTCGCGAAATGTTTCCTATTTTCGGCGACAGCTCCACTATTTTTTTTATTGATCTGATATTACAAGGACCCAATATTACAGGTAACACATTCTTTTACCCGTGGCTTCTGCATTTAGAGATAAATACATCAATAGCGTGCAATGCTTAATAGTAAGTTAACGGTTAGGGAGGTTGACCAAATGTCAAGGTTGGTTAGTGAATGACATGAATAGGTATCCCATTTTTATGGAGAACATAAAATTGAATACGTCTCGCTAAATCAGGGAGTACGATGGGCGGCAGGATGCAGAGCAATCAGTTTATTCCGTACAGGCAATGGACTCCCGGGAGATCCCCATAGAGCAGATAGGGCTGGGACCAAATCATCTGAGGTGCCCACGGGCCAAAACTAATTCGGAATAAAGTACTTTTTTCTTATGGCCATGTTTCCTTATCCTCCGCTATGATTCCACTGCGACACAATGCTCCCCAACCTCATTAAACTTATTTCTGTGTGCAGTTTATTCCCTAAGATGGAGTTACTTTCCTCAGGGAACTTGGGAATGTTAACTTTATAAAGTGAACACTCTGTAATCATGGGCAGACAATGGAAATACTATCACTGTAAGGAAACTATTTTTACTGTCACATGGGCCATCAAAAGGTCCATCATGAACGCCCCCCGTGGGTATAATAAATGGACGAGAACTGCGCGGTCGCTACCGCCGTCCGCACAGATCTTACAGGCCTTACAGTCGTACATTTATCTTTATTATTTTCGGCTCCGTATATTGTTGCCGTAGTTATTCACTTCCGGAAACCAGAAATAAACTTATTTTTATATAAGAATTGCTGAGTTAGGTTACGTTTAGTTGTGGTTATGTTAGATTTAGGTTATATTAAGGTTTGGGTTTAAGGTTATATTAGGCTTAGGGTAGTTTGGGGTTAGGTTTTTGGGAGCATTTAGGTAAAAAAAAAAACTCATTTGATGCTGCTCGATTGCCTCTGGGGGTTGGCGCCGCCAACTTTGTGGAATATTTCCCATTAAAATGCTTCCATCGAAAAAAAACCATCTACTTTTAGCAAGGAAAAATTAGTCAGTGTCTCAGAAAATGAACGCGCAGTCTCATTCATTTTTTACCACAACGTGTGCTGCCCAGAGTAGTGTCCCTACGAAAAATTATACCATAGAAATTGGCGTATTCTGTATCTTTTATATATTTCCGGTATGTTCAGGGATATTTCGTATATTTCGGTATTAGAGGACCGTTGCCAGGCTGAAGTCGTATCAGCTGGGATGAGGGTAAAAGAGTTTTGTTAAATATGGCGCCGGAAACAAAGGCTTCTGCTCCGGTGACTCCACTCAAGTTCACGGTTTAGATCGTACACAAAACCCGTACTCGCGACACACACCTTCGAACCAAAAATTGAACCCAAAATTATTTCTCATAAACAATACGTGTTTGGTATGAAATACCTCGCGAGTAGGCCCCTTTACAGTATTACTTGAACAAAAAAACCGGTACCGCTTGATATCAGTCTTTTAAATTTGACAGTGGGATTTATGTTTGTTAAATACTTCAAATCGATTTTTTATAGTAATAGGTAATTAAAGAAAGGACGATTTAACCACACCGTCTCTAAACGCACAATGTAAACACGAGAGTTGACGAGAGATAGTCACTGAGCTGCCCACACTGCACTCATGCGCGCCAAAAAGTGGCGCGGCGCGCCTCAGACAGAATCGTACAGTATATATGAACAGTTAAATTAAATTAATTTTTGTTGTCGGGTTTTATGAAAAATCACTTAGTAACGTGTGGAAAACTAGTTAAACAACATATGATGACTTCTATATTGATATTTTGTTAGTACTGTACTATTCTACTGTGTCTCTAAATGATCATACACCTGGCATTGGTGTCTGGGGTGCTGTAGCTCAGCAGGCCCATAGCCACGAGCCGCAACTGCATGCCATGTGCAATAGGTTAAAGATGAGTAAGGATATCTCTCTATATATATTTCACTCTCTCTATTATATCTATATTCTATCTGTCTTTCTCTCTCAATATAGAGTAGATGTGGTTTTTCCAATCAGGGACACGACCCTCATTTCTCCTCCCATCTACCAACTCAACTTCCATTTTGCATCTTCCTCATCTGGGGCCCCTTCCCCCGTCTCGTCACGCAGCATCTCATTTGCCAAAACTATTTCCTTAGTCTCTTATACCTAATGTGAGTCACCGCGTTTAGGTATCAAAGACACGTACAAGTGTAACCAAGCAGCCACGAACTCCAGGTCCCATCTCCCTCTTTCCTCCCACAATCTACTCTCCTGAAATTTAGTAAATAGGGAAAGGGACATATACACTATTAAGGTCTTTCTCATTTAGACCTCCTAATTTTCGTAATGGATGTCCAGTACGTTTATGTAGGTGCTTTTAGTTTCCCTAAATATTCATTAATTATAATCGAGCTTAGAGCATACAGGACCTGCATCAATATTCGTATAGCATATTTCCGTGTGAGTGTGTGTGTGAGTGTTGTGTGTGTGTGGTTTGTGTGTGGAGTGGGTGTGTTGTGGGTCGGAGTTTGGGTGTGTAGTGTGTTATGTGAGTGTGAGTTTGGGTGTGGGTGTGTTGAGAGAGAGAGGAGAGAGGAGTGAGAGAAATGGAGAGAGGAGTGAGAGAGAGAAGAGAGACGAGAGATGAGAGAGAGAGACGAGAAAGAGAGAGAAGAGACGAGAGAGAGAGATGAAGAGGACGAGAGAGAAAGAGAGAGAGAGAGATTGATATTGCATATATTTATTTGGGCATTACATATAATGGTGCAGGTTAAATTTGAACAGTAAATGACTACCCGGGTCCATTGAGCAGTGCTCATTAGGGACCCATGGAGAATATTAATTAAGAGCCTGACAAAAAAATTATCTTTACTAAATACCCTAACAATTAAAGAAAACATGAAATATTTACACAAGTATAAATAAGAATATCAGGATATATATAAAACCATACCCAATGAAATACTAACACTAAAAATATATGTACTATTTACACGTAATGAGAACGTTCACAAAAAATTACTGAAAAGTAGTAGATAAACAATCTTTATATAATATAAGCGAAAGGGTCTGGCTGTGTGACTCTGCAAGTGTGATGTGGATAGGTTCGCCCCCGTGGCGCAATAACACCTTTATGCAACATTTCTTGGAATCAGGTTGACCAGGGAGTGTCATAAGCCCACTTATGAGATGATCCGATCACTTTTTTCTTCTTTTTTTAGCAGCCTATTAGCGAGGAAGTGTGAAAACAAAAAGGGGTTGAGAGAATTGAGGAAGCCTTGATGTAGGGGGCTGATGGTGCGATAGGGTGGGGTGAGGGAAATGGGTGTGGGGTGAGTGAATGGGGGGGGGGATGGGTGATGGGTGAGGGAATAGGTGGGGGGGGGTAATGGGGGAGTAATGGGCCTGTGTGGTGAGGGGTAATGGGGTGAGGGAATGGGTGGGGGGTGAAGGTAATGGATGAGTGAATAGGTGTGTGGTGATGGTAATCGGTGAGTGAATGGGTGGGCAGTGATGGGTAATGGAGTGAGTGAATGGGTGGTGTGTGATGGGTAATTGGAGTGATGTGAAAGGGTGGGGGGTGAGTGGTAGGGGTTGGGGGGTGATGGGTAATGGGTGTGTGGTGATCGGGTAATGGAGTGAGTGAATGGGTGGGGGGTGATGGCGGAATGGGTGAGTGAAATGGGTGTGTGGTGATGGGTAATGGCTACGTGAGTGAAGGGTGGGGGGTGATGGTATAATGGTGAGTGAAGGGGTGTGGTGATGGGTAATGGGTGGAGGGAATGGGGTGGGGGGTGATGGGTACATGGTGAGTGAATGGGTGGGGGGTGATGGGTTAATGGGTGAGTGACATGGGTGTGTGGTGATGGGTAATGGGTGAGTGAATGGGTGGGGGGTGGACGTGAAGGGTGTGTGGTGAGGGGTAATGGTGGGAGTGAATGTGGGGGGTGATCGTGTATGGGTAAGGGTGCGTGAAATGGATGGGGGTGATGGGTAAAGGGTGAGTGAATGTGGTGGGGGGGGAAGGTAATGGGTGAGTGAGAGGTGGGGGGTGATGGGTAATGGGTGGAGTAAATGGGTGTGGGTGATGGGTAATGGTGTGAGTGGAATGGGTGGGGGGTAATGGGTGAGTGAATGTCGGGGGGGGTGATGGGTAATGGAGTGAGTGAATGGGTGGGGGGAATACATACATTTTCTACATCTTCCATGATTCAGGAAAGTGAGAAGGGGCTATCTGGAGAGTCCAGGTTTGGTGGGCCGAAGGCCACCAAAATACAGGTGGTGGGCTGAAGGCCACCAATAGCCCTCCGCAGGAGCTAGCCAAAAAAGTCCGGCCCGGATGGGCGGCTTTGCGGCTAGTGTAAACATATATATAAAAATCTAATACATAAAACCAATATACACAACACACACAAAAAAAAAAAACCTACAAGTAACACCGAGCACCATTTTCGTTGTTTTTGCTTCAAACCGATTTTTGCTGTTAATGACAGATCTGAATGTTTCTAGGAAGTTGGTTCCACAGATATGGTCCCTCTATACAAAATACCATTGTTGGGCATGACTAGTCCGGAAGCGAGGACATGAGGAGTGGGGCTAGCATGTCTAGTATAATTCATGATTTGTAAATTGAAAGCCACTTTGTTATAAAATCTGAATAGAGAGTTATACACAAAATAAACAAGTTTTGAGTTTGTAAAGTTAAATGTCGTGATTTAAAAATCTGTGTTCACTGAAAAAATTCGTTTGTGTGATCGTAACGGCCAAGAAGCGATCGGTTCTATAGAAACTTTTTGGCATAAACGAAGAGACTATCTATATGTTTTTATTTGCCTATGTTATCTATGCCCCACCCGATAGAGATGCACAATATAAAAGAGGAGGATAAACTATTAATAAATATTATTGTTTCAGGGTCGATGTTACAGTGTTCACGAATTGTGTACATTATGCTAGGCCTTCGAGATTTGGTTTTAATTAAATCTATTTGTATTGTCCATTTAAGGTTAGTAATAACTATACCTTAGAAATTTTGCTTCTTAACCATAATTTAATGTCATGATTACCGAAACCTTAATCATTAATGGTCATGCTGTTGGCATTAAGAACATAGTAATTGAGTGTGGTATGGCAGGGATATGGTTATAAAAAAATGTGCCCAACCAACGTGGTTTAAGAAAGCAGTTGAAGTTAGATAAGAGATCAGTGGATTATGCTTGGCCATCATATATTATCAACAAAAACTGTATGTAGTAACTACAAGATATTTAAGTGATTATGGAATGGTGGTGTACCTCGTCAAACTATCGAAAAGTATTCGCATCCAGGTAACTAGATTCAGAACAAGCAAAATAGACTACCAAACATGTTGGTAGATATAGATACACAGGGTGTAAACAGAGAAGGTCGCGAGAGAGAGAGAGAGAGAGAGAGAGGAGAGAGAGAGAGAGAGAAGGAGAGGAGAGAGAGAGAGAGGAGAGAGAGAGAGACGAGAGGAGAGAGGATGAGAGAACAGGAGAGAAAGAGAGAGAGAGAGAGAGAGAGAGAGGAGGGATTGAGAAGAGGAGAGAAGAGAGACGGAGAGAGAGAGAGAGAGCGGGGATGAGAGAGAGAGAGAGAGAGACGCGCATATACCTTCACACTTTCACATTCGACTTAATTGTATTTTGCGTATACACAAAGTGTGTGGATGGATTTTCGTACTATGTGTATTACATGTGTGTGTGTGGGTGTGTGTGTGTGTGTTGTGTGTGTGTGTGTGTGTGCGCGTGTGCGTAGTGCGTTGCTGTGTGTGTCGTGCGTTGTGTGTGTGTGTGTGTGTATATAGATAAAATATTGATAACTCATAATTTATATATGATAACTCATTTAAAAATGAAAAAAATAAAAATAATGAGAAATAATAACCGCTATACTTGTTTAGATCATCTAAACATGCTCAAAATTGATCTGATGAATAATGACAAATCTCTCAAACCATTTACCCACTGGTACTTTGCATTAACGCAACCTACTTAAAATGCGTTACATAATTGTTGTCGTCTTCTGGATAGACATATCCCGCAACCTTACAATTTCTCGCGAGTACATTCGAAAATTAAATGAACTCATCTCCTACAACATTAGAAATCACTTGCTAAACAGACGGACCTTCTCTGTTTACCACCTGTGTATCTACCAACATTTTGAGTAGTCTATTGGTTGATTGTTCGGAATCTAGTACTGGATGCGAATACTTTCGTAGTTTGACGAGGTACACCTCCATGCCATAAAATCAGCTTAATAGCTTGTATTATAGTACTACATAAGTTTTTGTTGAAAAAATATGATGCCAAGCAGTAATCCACTGATCTTTTAATCTCACTTCAATGCTTTCCTAAACCATGTTGTGTTGGGCACATTTTGTGATAACCCATCCCGACATACCACACTCATTACATAGGTCTTAATGCAGGCAATCCATGGTAGTGTATAACCCTAACATATCCAATTGCACACAAACATAATACAATAAAGCATAAATTAAGTGTTTTACCAGTAATTAACCGATACAGTAACTAACATTCTGCACTTATATGGAATTAAGTGGGTAACTCCAAGTTCACCGATATACCATATCATTGCTAGTTTTTTTATGAACGCACAACATCGTTTTAAGAATTTTAAGGTAATATATGGGTGGTGGTGTGGGGGCTGTGTGTAAACAGTGAAAAAAGAGTGTGGTTGGGAAAGGAGACAAGTGAGATAGAGCGGGGTGATGAAATAAAATGTCTTACAAGAACATAAATAAAGCGCAAATCTCAAGCATAGGCAGTATGGTTAACACCATGGTATAAAAAATTCCAACTGGATATCAAGCGAGTAAAACTTTCACATTTACTTATAGTGATTTACATTGCTTTGTTGTTCTTCAATAACTCCTGGGGTTACGGGTGTGGTTGGGTGTGTGTGTGTGGGGTGTGTGCATTGGTGTGTTCATAGAGAACGCTGTGGGTGCGCGTGTTGTGTGTGTGTAGTGCTTGTGTGGGGTGGTGTGTGTGGGTGTGGTGTGTGGTGTGGTGATTGTGGGTGTGTTTAGATGTGGGTGTGGGTGGTGTGTGTTGGTGTGGTCTCTTTTTGTGTGTGTGTGTGGGGGTGTGGTTTGTGTGTGTGTGTTATGGAGCTTAATCCGTCGAACGTCAGTTAGGGATTAATATACAAGAATCATATCACTTATGGTGTTGTGTGTGTGACATTGCGCAGCGTGTGTGATCGTGTGTGTGGGTGGGGGAAGTACTCCGGCGCTGTAGTTCTGCTCCCGTGTGTCGCGCAGCCCACACTTGGATTATACGCACGCAGCCCCCCCCCCCGGCCCCATTGGAACCTCCAGATGCAGGCCCCCCTCCGATACCGTCATATTAATCAAAGGGGTGTGAACCGCAAAGCCCGAGAAAAAGGAGTGCGCACCGTATGGGCCCCTCTCCTGAGAGAGTGAAAGCGAAGCACCTAAATAAGTATCGACCGAGGACTAGATTCGTTTTTTCATCATGTTGTCACCACGGTGGTCCGACGTGTACGTATATTTTCATTGAGGGCGGCCGGTTACGTACGTGGTGTGGGTCTCGTCCGGCGAAGATGCCTCGCCACTTTTGTCGGATGACAAGCCGCCGCCGGTGTGGTGCCGGCTTTAAGCCGGCCACACACACACCGTGTGTGTGTGACAGTCTTAAGACTAAAAGCAGGTTCACACTGAGCTTTTTTCAGCCATTGTAGACAGAGAAGTCGGTCTCTTGCGGGCTAGTGCGGAGATTAATATGTTAACACACGCAATTCGTTCGAGAGACAAATATCTTTCTTCTTCTTCTTCTGTGACCTTTTCTGCTTAGTATCGCCAAAGATACTTTACGTCTGTAGGTCTTGGTATCCGCTTGTAGGTCGTCTGTCACAAGCTCGTGCTGACGACCAGGGTCGTCCCTGACTCCCTGTGCCTGGACCTGCAGGGCAGGGTCACGTCGCGCTAGGGGATGGCTGTGTGGATTTGGCGCGCGAAAGAAAGTTTTCGCGCACTTTATTATGAAGTTAGTTATTGATACGTTTAATTTTTCATTGATATCATCTACTAAATCAAAACCCAGTCTACTACCATAATATGATAAACTAAACAACCGTTTCTGGCTTTTTGGGGTTAGGGGGTTTTTTTTTTTGCTAAAAACGGAAAATTTTCGGTATTAATGTATCGCCAATTGGCATGGAAAAATTGGGGAAATTGGAATATATAAGTATGTAATATGGTGGAAGGTACTGTAATAAAGTAGTAAAGCGTAAATCTCTATAGCGAAATACATTAACTAATGATAAAAAGATATGTTTTGGTCCCGTACATCCATCAAAGACTGTTTTTCCAGCTAAAAATAAAACTGTAGCGGTCCAAGTGTTGGGGCCGCACACCTGGCTAATTACCCCTGAAAGGGTCAGGCCGCACACCTGGCTAAACCCTTCAGGTCAGCCTTGCTGGGGTGAACGACTGGGGTCAACCAAAATCCCCCTTTGTCCAGCCCGGGAGTCCTGTAGTCAACCTTATTCAGTAGTTACCTACCAACCACTACAGGGAGAGGAACACCAATCCTTCCTCTCCCTGTGTTCCTCTCACCTGTAGTGGTTGGTTAGGTAACTGACTGGGAATACAGACTCCGGGCTGGACAAAGGGGATTTGGTTGACCCCAGTCAGGTCACCCAAGCAAGGAGTGATCTGAACTTCTGAAGGTAATGAGCCAGGTGTGCGGCCCCAACCTTGGGACCAATACAAAACTATACCAAATCAAACAGCGTCTATATTCCCATTTGAACTTGGAAATTTTACTCACCCCAGTTAAATGTCGTGCATTGGATTTTCCATCTCGTATATTGAAAATAGACCCCTAATTTACTCAGCTCGATCATTTATTTCTTGATACCGAATGCTCGTATAACGGGACTTCCCTGTTATCTTACATTAGTGTTTCTTGCAAGTGGCTCCTACTCTGCATATACCCCAAAAAAATATTACCTTATTCACCATTATCCCAAAAACTTTGTAATTTCCAGTTTGACAACCGAAATTCACTTGGTGGACGAAACTATTTTTTTATGATGAGTTTTGATTTGTGTTTCGAATCAATCTTCTAACCATTTCGGTCGCAAATCACTTTTTTAAAGTGATTTGCTAACAAAAAATTATGAAAGACAAACTCAACATAACCGAATCTCTTACACTAATTCTAACATTTACTCTAGACGATAACGAGTAACCTACGTAACATCAGCATAACCTTTACATAACATAAGCTATACGCTAACCTAAACCAAACCTTTTACCCCCCCCCCCCAGAAAAAAGTGATTGCCACAAGAAACGCGTGTTAGCAGATTAAGCAAAACAGAGCATAAATAACTCACCAGAAAAAAAATAGTCAGCATTTCCTCGGTACAACGTGAATAATAGAGAAATGTGCATGCCTAGTCGCACACACACCATATCAGCAGGGATAAAGAATAATGACATCATGGTGCCACAATATATCACGAGAGGTGAATTTGTGCATAAACTAACCAGACGTTTTTCGGGGATGCGGGATGCTGTTTAGTCATATATAATATATCTGAAAGGAGACTGGACAGGATGTATATTGTCACTCATCGTCACCACACATGACACAGAAGGTAATTAAGTAGGCAAGAGATACACAGGCCCTATCTTGGCTATATTTTCAGTGCTTGTGACGACTGGCTACCCCTTCGGCGCCGTGGTGTTGTTATTGCTTATCATAACCTTCATAATATACCTTCAGTATTCACCTCAAAGTGATAACACTTGCTGAAATGTGTGTTATACTACTTTGTGATATTGTTTGCAATGTTTTGCGTTGATTATTATTTCGGCTCCTACCAAGCTTGTTGTGTTTTTGTCGCAGAAACCAATCGCGCCAAAAAACGGTCTTCGTATCCAAGACGGTGCTTGGACGACAAAAACACGGCTCAACTACCGTAGATGACACTTAATTAAGTCACCAGGACAACGTTTTTTTCGATTTACAGACGTCTGGTGGCGTTAATACTTACACTTCTACATCTTTGATTTCAGAAAAGTTAGAAGGGGCTATCTGAAGCGTCTGTGTCATTTTGTGTCTTCATCTGTGTCATATTTATGGCTATAAATGAACAAATTACAAAAACATCACCAGAGTGGCGACCTACACTAAAATCGCTAGCTAGTGTTTATGTTCAGTGTCCTCCCGCCGTCGTCGTCGCCCGAAAAAAAACGAGTAGCGAAATTTGAAACTGTATAGACTATACTTGCAGATACAAAGCATAAAACAACACCGAAACAGGGTAGATTATTATACAGTCATGATATAAACTACTGTGTATCATCTTCAGTGGCACATAAAAATCAGTACTGATGCTATAATTCGTAATATATGGCGCCTGGCGACATTAGTGCAGGTGGCGACTATAGTGTTATCTACGGTAGGTAAAAAGAAAAATTTTGAATAAACGGTATTCAAACCCAAAACTATATCAAATATACCACACTTGTATATTTGGTTCCATAGTTCTTGTATGAAAGTGTATTTTCACCGCCTGAAAAGCTATTGAAGCAATAAGTAGATAGATTCACGCAATAATTAAACTCAGTCATTTACGAACCATTTCAATTCTAACCCGCAAACTGGACTGGACATCAACACAGCTGCTTATCATCCCGCCACACAATCCATTATTTTACTATAAACATGCACATTTCTCATACTTCCCATCAATATAATCACTCATTTTGAAATCTACATTATGATAAGACATTGAGTTTTATCATTCATTAGTCATTATTTGGCGATGTCAATGTTTACCACCAGCTTTGGCTATCATCTTCTTTCCCTGACCAACCTGGTGAACAAGCCTACAGCTTTTCTATCCTCCAAGACCTAGAGCAGCTGATGCAGCACCCTACCCGTATTCCTGACCGCCTTGGAGACACGCCCATCATACTTGACTTTTTCCTAACTACTAACCCTTCTGCTTATTGTGTGAAACTATTCTTTCTGTTGGGTTCCTCCCATAACAATCTTATTTATGTAACCTGTCCTATCGCTCCGGTGCTGCCCTGGGACCCACCTAAGCGGATATGCTTCTGGCATTTCAATTCAGCTAAGTAAGAGGACCTAAGACTCTGATTTTCCATGTAATCATTATTGCTTCCATGTCAGAGACCCATCTCTTTGTGCAGATCACATAACTGAGGTCATTGTCTCTGGCATGGAGGCATAAATTCCACACACTTTCTTTAATCCTAAAGCCCGTCAACTTTGGTTTAACTTTGTTTGTTCTCATGCTGTATAAGATAGAGAGGTGGCTCACAGACGGTACAGTAACCATCCATCTTCTGAAACTCATGCCCTCTATATTTCTGCCCGTAGTCATGCCAAATATTTTTCTTCAACTTACAAAAAACTCCTTCATTCATAGAAAATGAAAAAAAATTCTGAATCAAACTCATCTTGTAACTTCTGATCTAGCTAAAAACATCTCTAACAATTTTTCTCTTTTTCATCTTTCCCTCCTATGTTTTTCCCGGATGGCTCCATGCCTGTCTCATCTATTTCTAAAGCTGAACTTTGTGCTCAAACCTTTGCTAAAAATTTCACTATTGTTGACGAATGCCTCCTTTTCCTCCATCCTCTGACTATGGTATTAACCCCTTCATGCCCAGATCTTTCCTTTGCTATAAAAAATTGTCTGTTGTTAGCCATCAAATTACGAAAAATAACTGAATATACCAAATTAGCTAGTGGACAAGGATACTAACCCTTTCACGCACGAAAAGTTTAATAAGTTTTTCCGTCCACTGCGACATCAGTCTGGGGCTCTCTAAGGGGCCGCGCGTAATGGCTTGACTCTGCGGCGAATGTTTTGGTTATGTTATCAATGTCAACCACGATTATTCTTTTTTCCTGGCATTATTATATATCGTTGGTTTCGCCAGAGATTATTCTGCCTTCTGAAAGACAAAAATAACAAGAAATGTAAGTAAATAGCGGAGTTTAACGACTTAGAAAAAACATTGAGTAAAGAGAAATAAGAAATACTTACGTTCACCACTTCTTTGCTCGATACTTCCCGAGTCAACTTTTTATGGTTTATATGCCAATAAAAACGGATTTTTATGAGGATTCCAACGCTACCATTAGAATTTTCATATGGCCAGTAGTTCTTGAGAAAATGGAGGAAAACTGAAATACATATTGGAAAACGGATTAGGCTACAAGTATGGCTTACCCGGCTCGGGACACGTTTTAAAGGGACGGGCAGTCTGCGCTGACAGGCTGCCTGCTGGGAGTGAGCTGGGACACAAGCCCTTATCACTTCAAATCCACCCGCACGAGCGAGTTGACAATTATTTTATTTTATAGGTCTAGCTTGGATCTTTTACGCAGTAAATTTTGACGCAATTCTGATAAATGCTTTATTTTTGGCAAATTTTTAAATGTTTTTTGACGCAGTTAGCGTCTAAAGCTCAGATGTAGGCGGGCCCATTTTGACGCGATCGCGTCACCGTGCGTGAAAGTGTTAAACAGGTCATATCTATAAAATATTGCTTATATTCATTAAAAATCATCTAATGGTAGCCAAATTACAATGGAAATTACGATCTGGGTCTCAAGGGGTTAAGATCTAAGATCCTTTGTAATGATGGTTTTTTTTTTGTCCTTTCTGGCCTAGATCCTCGGAAGACATACGGTCCTGACGGAATCCTTCCCATTCTTCTCAAAAATTGTAGTTCTGTGCTTGCACCCTTCCTGGTAAAACTTTGCCTAAGCTGCCTGGTTAAATGGTTGAGGTCGCCGGCGGACCTCAAAACCATTGACCCACCGGGGACACAGCCGGTGTGCATGTGGCCAATCAGCCCCTGGCCCAAGTAATTGCCTCCTTCAGGATTCAATAGCTAGAAGGAGGGGAGAGGGAGGAGACGGCTAGCGGCCTCGTCTGGTTGAGCCAGGACGAGGCATACGGTTTCCGGGCATTGAACTTCTCTACAAAACCGTACATACTGTGCTCCATAGGGCCGGGCGGGCCGGCCCCGGCAGGATCTCAGACCGGACTCAGACCTCCGGCCTACCGGGACCAGTCCGGTGTGCCCTTATGGCCAGAGCTGGGCAGATATTATAAAACATTTGATTTAAATAACGTATTTAATTCAATTTGGAGTAGTTGGAACTGTATTATAAATACATTGGTTTTTCATGTAATTTAAATACAGTATAATCTAAGTACTTTTATGAGTAGTTTAAATACATTGTATTTAAAGATCATAATATAAAAAGTAAATACTTTTATCAGGAATTTAGCCATAAACCCGCCCAACTATCTGGAATCATGATGGTTACAGTGAACCAGGTTTTCCACTTTCAAGGAAATTTCCCTTTATTCTTAGGAACTTTTGGCTCTGAGAAGGAAATTTCTACGGACACCTAAATCTAAGGAAATCCTTAAGAAAATCCCATTTTTTCGGAACAATTAACATTTTTGTGTATTTAAAATGGAAATTACAAAGTATTTCAAACAATTGATGTATTTAGTATTTAAGTACATGTTCGGTAATAATGGACGAGGAGAGGGAGGAAAATGAGGTTATAATGGACGAGGACTTCGCGCCGTCGTTTTCCAGAGCCACCGACATATTTTTTAATGGGCCTACAAATAGGTGTTTTTCAATGGAGATAGTTTATTTTGTGCAAACCCATACAAAAAATTTAAAAAATCACTCACCGATTTTTTCTGTACCGTTTCCCATTAATAACACTTATCTCCATCAGAAAAAGCACCTAAACCTTTGCCGCGAAAAATTAGTCAGGGTCTTAGGTTTAATGGAAACCTAACCTAACCTTATAGGGTCTTGCAACGACGTCACGATCTAGCGCTTCAAGCCAAATGCCGCCGTCTTCAAGCCAAATTGACCGCCGTCGGGAGCGAGCTGGAGGACCAACAAACTCACTTGCCGCCCGTGTTTGCAGCTTATGTAATGTTTCCCTTACTAAATATGTTTATCAGTATAAAAGCTATGTTATCTTCGGAAATGTTTTTGTCATAACATTAATCAAATAAAAAACCCCGTAAAACCAATAGACAACTGCCATATGAGACTTTCAAGAAATTATGCATGAAACTTAATATTCTATTAAACCATTCGTCATTTAATAGTTTGCTCGAAAACTTTTTACATGGAGAATATGAATCGTAAGGTGGAATTTCAATAGTTGCCATTGATACATTTCGTTATTGATAAATGAACTAGCAGCATGCAAAATTTTCAGCGTTAACTAAATAAAAGAACTCATCAATCGGGGAAAATTAACGATTTTTCATGATGTTATTTATTAGTAACGCTCATTTATGCAAGCTGCTAATTCATTTATCAGAAAACGAATGTATCAATGGCAAGCTAATGAAATTCCGTTCTATCATATAATCCATGTAAAAATAGTATTCGAGCAAAATATTTAAAGACGAAGAGTTTAATAGAAGATTAAGTTCATGCATATTTCTGAAAGGGGTTCCACTGAAATATGCCCCAAAATCCCGGTTTTTGGCATATATAATGAATCAAAAACCTTTGGCATAATCAAAAAACACCTTTTTTATATTAGGTATATTGAATGAAAGTAGTAGTTTGTACACTGATTTGCACGTTATTTTCGTACATACCTGGTGTCGTTTCATAACTCTAGTAGTCAAGTTCAACTCTGAGCTGAGTGTGATCGAAAAGACTATGGTGTTGGAATATCGCCCCCCATCAACTGATGGATGACAACAAACTGTGAAATTATAAAGTTAATTAACGTGAACTCACCTTGCTAATTAACCCATATTCTACATAAGCTGCACAGATACCCTATTTAGACGCAACTAAGGTTATACTCAGCAGTGGCAGATGGGTTGAAGTTTAGCAGGGCTTGGGGGAGGTATTGGAGAAGACGCGGGTACACAGAATGGCAGAGCGGCTGGCTGTGGAACTAATGGCGTCGCGGACGGGTGACGTTGGCTTTTTCACAGCTGGTAGCGATTTATAAGATTGTGTTTACACCTCGTCGTTGTTTAAACCGATGATCGGTTAAAGTTTACTCATATTAATATGGGTTGACACACCTTGGTGTACAACAAAGCTCATCTACAACTTCATATTGTAGCGGCTAACTCGTAACTAATATGGTCTTGACTAAAATCTTCATCAAGACAGCTGGGTGAAGCCTTCCACGTGGAATGTTCCAATATTATTTACTCCTATTACGTGGAAGTCCCTCACATTCTGAGAGCTATTTAATACTTTGATTAATTGTGGTATTATAGGTGAATACCACCTAATTTATTTACTTATATCTAAATACATCTTAATTTATACCCCAATCTATAATAATTATATACAGAGGTGGATTGGATTCGTATCCCCCGCATCCTGGTCGGTGGCGCCAAATTACCACCATTCAAATTAATACCTTTCTCAAAATGTAGAGCGGTTTTAGGGATAATTTCCACATATGGTTTCATATAGATACGAAACAACTTTTTGGTATAATGGACGAGATTTTCGCGGTCGTTTTCAGAGACACAACACTATTTTTTCTTGGCCTACAATAGGGGGCATTGTTCTGCATGGGAGAGTTTTATTTTGCGCAAACCCCCCCCCCCCCAAAAAAAAAAAAAATAATAATAATAATAAGGAAAACTAACCTAACCTTATAGGTTTTAATGAAACCTAAACCTAACCATAAAGGTTTTAATGAAACCTAACCTAACTTTATAGGGTTTAATGAAACCTACCTAACCTTATAGGTTTTAATGAAACCTAACTAACCTTATTTTTTTTTGCGCAAAATAAAGCTATCTCCATTAGCACAAGCACCGCTTATTAGGAAGCGCTATGATAATAGTTGTATCATAACCCACTCAGGTCTGTATGCATGTCCCTCGCCAGTTGGCGCTCAGAAACGGTTTTGATTGGGCAAAGGTTTTTGATTACTTTATGCCAAACCCCAGGTTTTCGCATATTTCGGCCTGGACCCCTTGAAAGTCTCATAATGGCATTTATTTAGGTGTGTTTGACGGTTTTTTATTTGATAATATTATAGAACAAACATTCCGAAGATAACAAATATCTTTTCATATTGATAAACATATATTTGTAGGGGAAAATTACCAGTAAGCAGGCAAAACACGGGAGGCAAGTGGAGTTTGTTGGTCCTTGAGGCTCGCATTTCCGCGCTTTTCGCCTGCACAGCGAGGGCTGACGTCAAGTGCAAGGACACATATAGGTTTTAATGGAAACCTAAACTTACCACCAAAGTATACCTAACCTAATCTTAGAGGTTCATTAAACCTATAAGACCCTGACTTCATTTTTCCCGGAAACGTTTTAGGCTTTTTCTGATGGAGATAATGTTTTAACAGGGAAACGGTACCATTAAAATTCGCTGATGTATTTTAATTTTTTTATTAACTATGGGTTTGCGTAAAATAAAACTATCTGCATTAGAAAAAGCACCTATTGTAGGCCAGGAAAAAATAGTCGGTGTTCTCTGGAAAACGACGCGAAGTCATCGTTCCATTATAACCTAATTTCTCCTATGTATTTAGTCATGTAGTATTTTAAATACAGTCAATGTATTTAGTGCCAGCTATGCCTATAGCCAACTCCGCCCCCGAGTCTGACTATAAACAGAGAGCCTCGCCGAGAGGTGTCACTCGGCTGATTAACACGGCGCGCCATTTGACTTCATGCGGCAGCGATCCTTAGCGGCAAGCAGGGTAACTGGTGACAGTCGTCCGGCATAAAAGAGGGGGAATCACTCATCTCCTTTTTGGTGATGACTGGGGTGATAAATGGAAGGGGGGTGCGAGGAAGGAAGGAGATAGAGAGAAGAAAAGGAGGAATAAGGAGAAGGCAAGAAATTGGAGGGATGAAGAGTCAGAAGAGGAACTGACGAGGAATTCGAAAGAAATAAGAAAATCAAAGAAGGGAAGGAATCATCCACTCACGCGCGTTACCATCTTCCCCCCTACTCACTCACTCACCCAATTACCCCACACGCGTTACCCATCGTCCCCCACCCACTCACTCACCCATTACCCATCACCCCAAACCCATTCACTCACCCCATTACCATCACCCCACCATTCACTCACCCCATTTTACCAATCACCCCGGAACCCATTCACTCAACCATTACCCATCACACCACACCAGTCACTCACCATTACCATCAAAACCCAACCCATCCAGAATTAGGTTAGGATAAGAACAAGAGAAAATACGATAATATAAAAGGCAAAACCAACAAACCGAGGAATGACTACATGTGTGGCAAAAGCACTAAAGAACAGTCACAGATTTACTCTCACTCACTATATATTCTAATATAGATTATATATTATATATATATATATATATTATATATATATATATAATATATATATATATATATTATATATATATATATATATAATATATATATATATATATAATATATATATATATATCCAGGGCCCATACTTATAAAGATTTAGGATGCGTCCTAGGATTCGTCCTAAACCCTGCGTCCTAAGGTTCGAGGACAGTCTAAGACGCGTCTAAGTCGGAGGCTAGGACGCAGCGCTGAGCGCTACATTTAGCAAGAGTCCAATTTGGATTCATGAAATAATCACTACTAAGAGTCATCAGAAAGGTATAAAAATATCGAAAAAACACAAGATTAATATTTCTATGATAAATTGCTGAAGAATACAACGAATGAATCATCTATAAGAATAATTGTACCAGATATGCAAACGTTCCTTCAAAAGGACACAAACATACATTGTTCCGCTCTATCGGACGAGAAATGATAATATTTTCAGGACAAGACTTTCATCCTGGGCAGATCTTTCAAGCAAGGAAAAAGTCCTATGTCTTGCGGAGGGGAATTTTCCATGACGAGATGATGGCGAAGAGCAAGGCAGAATGACTGACAGGCCATCGCCATAACCACATGATCGCCGCGCCGCCTTCCATAGCGAGAGAATACGTCAAGGACTACCGGTTAAATGGACGAGGACTTCACGGTCGTATTTTTCAAAGACCACCCTTACACTATTTTTTTCCTGGCCTACAATAGGGCTTTTCTAATGGAAATAGGGTTATAATGGGACGAGAGTTTCGCAGGTCGTTTTCAGAGACACCGACTATTTTTTCTTGGCCTACAATAGGTGCTTGCTAATGAAGAGGTTTATTTTGCGCAAACCAATAAAAAAAAAAGATTAAAAAAATGTACTTTGTGGTTAAGGTTAGGTTAGGTTCATTAAAAACCTATATGGTTAGGTTAGGTTTCATTAAAACCTTACAGTTTAGGTTAGGTTCATTTTTTTTTTTTTTTCTTTTTTTTTTTTTTGTTAGTGCGCAAAATAAAAAAATATCTCCAGTAGAGCAAGCACCTATTGTAGGCCAAGAAAAAAATAGTCGGTGTCTCTGAAACGTTTGGTTGGGACGCGAAACTCTCGCCCATTATTACCGGAAATAAGTTTTATTTTGCGCAAAACCCACAGTTTAAAACAAAAAAAAAACTATCACCGAATATTATGGTACCATTTCCATTAAAAACACATCTCCATTAGAAAAAAGCACTGAACTTGGCCGGGCAAGATTTGCGTCAGAGTCTTATAGTTTTAATGCAAACCTATAATGTTAGGGTAGATATACTTTGTGGTTAAGGTTAGGGGTAAATCTTAAAAAACAAAAGGCTCCACCCTCTATCTTCTTATCTTATAGCCAAACAAAGCTTGGAGGCAATGGTGGGGAAACCGGGGTTTTTGGGTGGGGGAGCACACATATAAGGGAATATATGCCCCCACAAAACAATCCCTAAGAATAGGGATATTTCCCTAGTTCATGAACTTTATCGCGGGAAATATTACCCCGATTAAGTCTATGTACTAGGGAAAATTCCTCGTTTAGGGATTTTTGTTGGGGCCATATTTCCTTATGGAGTGTGCTCCACTTGTGTGGGGAAGCACACATATAAGGGAAATATCCCCGATAACCAGTCCATGAACTAGGAAAATTTCCCTAGTTTAAGGATTTTTTTTTCTGGGGGGGGCCATATTTCCCTTATGTGTGATGCTCCCCTACCCAAAAACCCAGTTTCCAACATGTCCCCAAAGCTTGTGGCCATTAAGAAGAAGATAGGAGATTGAGCCTTATTCTAAGGTGACAAACTCTTACAGACACCTACCTAGCACCCCTCTTCGAGCCCCTTGTGCTGGCATAACCTAAACCTAACCTGCCTGCCCTAACTTAACCTAAAGCGCCGTGTTACACACACTTTTTTCCGGCATCTTGTGGTATTTGCATACCAAAAGATGCCCGTAGTGGTGGTAAAAATATGCGCGTCTCACACGACGTTTCGGACTCATGAGCATCTTCTTACTGGCATCTTCCGGGACCCGCAACCAAAAAACTAAATAATTAACATTTGGGATCGCATAATTAATAATCGGCCATGTTAAGACAAGAAAGGCTCGGCACTCATAAAATATAAACAAGATGTCTTAAAAGACAGTAAAGTTAATACGTAGAGCCAACATTTGTGTCAGCTTAGCGTTTGCGACCTTGTTTTAAGATTTTCCAGGTGTTTTGGTTTCATTAAAATCTAAAAGGTTAGGTTAGGTTTCATTAAAAACCTATAAGACCCTGGACTAATTCTCCCGGCCAAGTTTAAGTGATTTTTTATGATGGAGATACAGTGTTTGTAATATGGAAACGGTACCATAAAATTCGTAATGATTTTTTTTTTTATTTTTTTTATTTGGGTTTGCGCAAAATAAAACATCGCCATGAAAATGCACCTATTGAAGACCAGGAAAAAATAGTCGGTGTATCTGAAAAACGACCGCGAAGTTCATCGTCCATATTAACCAAATTGCTGAGTTAGGTTTACGTTTAGTTAGGTTAGGTTAGATTAGGTTATGTTAAGGTTTGGTTTACGGTTATGTAAGCTTAGGGTATCTTTGAATTAGGTTATGTTGAGTCTATTTAGGTTAAAAAAAAACTAATTTGATGGTGGGCGCGATTGTCCGGGTGGTTGGCACCGCCAACTCATGCGGAATATTACCGTTTAGTTTAGGTCATCCTCGAGCATGACCAATTTAACCTGTTTCATAGTGTAGATTTCTTCATTCTGAGTCTTTTAAACCCAATTTCCCATGGGCAATTGAATAATTAATGATGAAGATTACTACCTAGATCTAGTTCTTTCAACCAAAAACTGTAAGTTAGGTTAGAGGTGGGGTTTGGTATATTACAGAGGATATCAAGAACAAATAAGAAAATTATCAAGATACGGCATGGAAGAGAAAATAGAGTTATACTGGATTATTGTTCCATGGCTTAATAACATCACGACTTATTCAATTTTTTAGGTTTTAGTTATACCGTGAGCCCTAATCTAAATCGCTTTTATTCTCAACATGATACCATTCTTCATCAACAGTTGGGGGGATGCCACTTCAATCTGTATCACGATACATGATATCAAGGCAGGAGGAAATGTACTACCTCAAAGAGTGGAATAATAGCACACTCGTGAACTTGTCTATTGCACTGATAGCCGTATTTTTTCAGTGTTGCTTTATATTACATCTCACACTAGTCTGTCACATATATAATCACTTCGCGGTCCAAGCGGATCACTTGGATTAGTTATGTATAACAAGTTCGTCCAGTACAATCTATCCTATCACGAAAAGTTTCTAGAGTGGGTTGGAGCACTCCATGTTTACGTCTTCGACGAGTCTTAGCCGCCGCCCTGCTCGCTAGGACACCTCACACCCTGTCATAGCCAAACCTCGAAATTAGGACGAAAGTCTTAGCGATTTAGGATGCGCTCTAAATGATTTAGGACGCCGGCCCGCCATATTTTAAAGGAACTCGAAGCGAGTCTAAGGACGAATCCTAAAATCTTTATAAAGTATGGGCCTGGACCTCTTGCTACCTTACGATGATATTTGATGCCACGGCCCATACTTATAAAGATATAGGATTCGTCTTAAGGACTCGCCGAGTCTTAAATATGTTGGCCGTCGTCCTAAAATCATTTCGAGCGCATCCTAAATCGCTTAAGACTCGTCCTAATTTCGAGGTTTAGGCTAGGACAGGGTGTGAGGTGTCCTAGCGAGCAGGCGGCGGCTAAGGGACTCGTCCTAAGGAAGTAAACATGGAGTGCTCCAACCCACTCCTGAGAACTTTTGTGATAGGATAGATGTACTGGGGACGAAACTTGTGATACTAACTAATCAAGCGATACCGTTTGGACCGAGAAGGGATATACTGGACAGACTAGTGGGAGATTGTAATATAAAGCAACACTAAAAAATTACGGCCATCAGTGCATGACAAGTCACGAGGGGTATTATCACTCTTTGACGGTAGTTCTGTATCTCCTGCCTTGATATCATGTATCGTTGATACAGATTGAAGTGCATCCCCACCAAACTGTTGATGGAAGAATGTTATTCATGGGTGAGAATAAAAAGCGATTTTAGAGTAGGCTCACTATAAATAAAAATTTAAAAAAATTGAATAAGTCGTGACTTTATTAAGCCATGGACAATATCCCATATAACTCATATTTCTCTTCCCACTGCCCGTATAGTCATGAAAATTTTTTATTTGTTCTTGATACATCTGTTAATATACCAAACCCCACCTCTAACCTTTAACTTAACAGTTTTTGTTGAAAGAACTAGAATTTCTTAGGTAGTATATGTATCAGCATTATTATTCAATTGCGCCATGGGAATGTAAAATTGGGTTTTAAAAAGACCCAAGAAGAAGAAATCTACACTATGAACAGGTTAGCATTGTCAGGCTCGAGGATGACCTAAAAACCAAACAGTAAATATTCCGCAGGAGTTGGGCGGGTGTGTGGCGGGTGGCCAACCACACGGAACAATCGCGCACCATCAAATTTGTTTTTTTTAACCTAAATAACATCAACATAACCTAACCAAATTACCCTAAGCTAACATAACCTAAACCAAACCTTAACATAACCTAAATCTAACCTAAAACTCTAACTCAGCAATTTGTAATAATGGACGATGAATTTTGCGGTCGTTTTAAGGACACCCGAAAACTTTATTTTTTTCCTGCGTCTTCAAATAGGTGCATTTTCAAATGGAGGATATGTTTATTTGCGCAAGCCCAAAGTTAAAAAAAAAAAAAAAAAAAATCCATCACCGAATTTTATGGTACCGTTTTCCATTAAAACACTGTATCAATCAGAAAAAGCACTTAAAACTGGCCGGGAGAAATTAGTCAGGTCTTATAGGTTTTAATGAAACCTAACCTAACCTTGTTTATGTTTTAATGAAGCCAAAAAACCTGGAAAATCTTAAAAACAGGTCTCCATCTAAGCTGACACAAATGTTGGCTCTACGTATATATACTTACTGTCTGTAAGACATCTGTTATATTTTAATGAGTGCCGATCCTTACTTTGTCTTTATGGCGCATTAAATTTCCAGCGATCCATAATGTTATATTATTTAAGTTTGGTTGCGGGTCCCGGAAGGAGCCAGTAGAAGATGCTCGTAGCCGAAACGCCGTGTGACCCCCGATCGACGCATCATATTTTTGCCAAACCATACGGGCATCTTTTGGCTAGCAAAATACCAAAAGATGCGGAAAAAAGGGTCTGTGTGACACGGCCCTAAGGTTGGTTAGGGCAGGTCAGGTCATGGTTAGGTTAGGTTAGGTTAGGTTACGTTTTAGGTTAGGTAGTGCACAGCACAAGGGGCTCGAAGAGGGGGTGATAGGTTAGGTCTGTAGAGTTTGTCATCTTTAGAATAGAGGCTCAATCTCCTATCTCTTATGGCACAACCAAGCTTGGGGGACATGGTGGAAACCTGGGTTTTTGGGTGGGGTAGCACACACATAAGGGAATATGGCCCCCCCCCAAAAAAATCCTTTAAAATAGGGAAAATTTTCCTAGTTCATGGACTTTATCGGGGAAAATATTTCCCTTCTAGTGTGCTTCCCCACAAAAGGAGCACACTCAATAAGGGAAATATGACTCCCCACAAAAAAATCCCTAACTAGGGAAAAATCCCTAGTACATAGGGACCTTTAATCGGGCTAATAGTTCCCCGATATAGTTCATGAAACTAGGGAATTCCCTAGGTTAGGATTATGGGGGGGGGGGGCTATATTTCCCTTATGTGTGTGCTACCCGCACCCAAAAAAACTCCGGTTTCCACCTGTCCCAAGCTTGTTGCTATAAGAAGAAGATAGAGGGTGGAGCCTTTGTTCTTAAGATTTACCCTAAACCTTAACCAACAACAGTATATCTAACCCCTAACATTATAGGTTTCATTAAAAACCTATAAGACTCTGACAAATCTTTTCCTTTCACGGCCACGTTTTAGTGCTTTTTTCTCGATGGAGATTAGTGTTTTTAATGGAAATGGTACCATAATATTCGCGTGATAATTTTTTTTTTGTTTTTAAAACTGGGCTTGCGCAAATAAAACTATCCCGGTCATAATGGGGAGAGTTTCGCGGCCGTTACAGCGGGACACCGACTATTTTTTCTTGGCCTACAATAGGCTGCTTGCTCTAATGGAGATAGTTTTATTTTGCGCAAAAAAAAAAAAAAAAAAAAAAAAAAAATGAAAAAAAAAAAATTAAACTTAACCTAACCTCATAGGTTGTAAGAAACCTAAACTAACTGTACGGCTGTTAATTGAACGAACCTAACCTATAGGTTTTAATGCAAAACCCAACCTAACCTTAACCTACAAAAGTTAGTACATTTTTTGAATCTTTTTTTTATGGGTTGCCCCAAATAAAACTCATTCGAACCAAGGAACGGTAAAACTTTGGAAAAGAAGTCCTTACCCCATCTTTTTTTTCTTCCCCCTATAGCCAACAAGCTGGGGTGGGGAACTGGCGGGGAATACGGGTTTTAGGGTGGGGGAAGCAACTATAAGTGATTTATGGCATCCTCAAAAAATCATCACAAGTCACTATATGTAACAATCTAAATAAACCTAACCTTAACACCAAAGTATACCTAAACGAACCTAACCCATAACCTTAACCACAAAGTATACCAACCTACACTTTTTACCAACAAAGGATACCTAACCAACCTAACCTTAACCACAAAAAGTATACCTAACCTAACCTAAACCTTAAGCACAAAGGCATTACCTAAACCGAAAAACCTAAAGGAACCTTAACCACAAAAGCTATACCTAACCTAACCTTAACTACAAGTAACCTAACCTTAACCACAACGTATACCTAAACTTACCATAAAGTATACCTACCTAACTAACTAACCTTAACCACAAAGTATACCTAACCTAACCTAAACTTAACCACAAAAGTATACCTAACCTAACCTAACCTTAACCACAAAGTTACCTAACCTAACATAACCTAACCTTAACCACAAAGTATTCCAACCTAAACCTAACCTAACCTAACGGGACTTAGAAAGTTTTTTTGAGGCACCTCATATTTCATCAAGCGGCCGTGTGGGTTAACCAAGGGCTGAGCGCACGCTGGAACCTTTACAGAGGGTGAAGTACAATTTAAGCAAACAATAAGTGCGGTAGTTTGTCATTTCAGTCCAAAGCCGGAAGGACGAGGCTCCAAAATATTTCCAAAAACCTATTGTAGGCCAAAAGAAAAAAAATAGTCGGCTTCTCTGGGAAAACGACCGCCCCCCCCCGAAACTCTCGTCCCAATTATAACCATATCTCCATTAGAAAAAGAACCTCTTGTAGAGCCAGGAAAAAATAGTCGGTCGCTTTTTTTTTTTTGAAACGGACCGCGAAGGGGGGGGGTCCTCGTCCATATAACAGCAGTCCTTGACGTATCTCTTCGCGATCATATCGGCATGGAAAATTCCCCTCGCAGGACATAGGAACAGTTTTCCTTGCTTGAAAGAGTGGCCAAGGATTGAAAAGTCTTGTCCTGAAACGATATTATTTTTCTCGTCGATATGAGCGAAGACATGTCAATGCTGTGTCTTTGAACGGAAACGTTGCATATCGGTAAAATTATTTTTATAGATAATTCCTTCGTTGTAGTCTTCAGCAATTACTAGAAATATTAATCTTGGTTTTTTGATATTTTTATTACCTTTCTGAGGTACTCTAAACGGCTATACACGGGCACTATCTGCTCAGTGAGCAGATTTACTGAGCAGTTTTGAGGATTTGCTCGATGCAATCCTGTTTGGTTGAGCAAACAGAGAAAGAACTACTTCGAAGCTATTTTTGCTCGTTCATTTTGAGTGAGCCAAAAAGTTTTATGTTTTATAAAGGACCGAAATTAGTGGATGTACTTATTATTTATTGCAAGTCATTTTCTTCTAAAACTCAAAAAGACATCAACATGTGCTGACTGACAGACGAGATGGAAAGCTTACTATTGACTTAGTTCAGGCACATACTACCAATATGGAACAAGATAGCCCTTTATTTGTTAAAAAAACCATTTAAAAAAGAAAAGATGCACCCTTCAATGTCTAAGAAAGCCTGACCTAGTTCTTTATATTTACCCGGTGATACACAGGCTGACAGGTGTTGTGCGAGGGTACATGTGTGTGTAGTGCACAGGTGTGGTGTATATGTTAAAGCGAGAGAGGCTAATGAGGGCAGGTGTAACACCCGTAGTGTGTGTGTCTGACCTAAAGAGCGAAAGCAGTAGCTCTCGTCACTATAACGGGTCAGCCCCGTACCACCACGGCACGGGTCGGCGCGGGCCACCCAGTGGTCCCCATAGAAGCTACTCACGGGGATAAAGGAAGTTTAACGACATCAAAAGCCTTTGGCCTAATCAAAAAAAACTTGCTTAATTTCGGTATGTTGATTGAAAAGTAGTTAGTTTGGTACACCTGATTTTGAGTATTTTCGTTACATTACCTGGTGTCATTTCGTAAAACTTAGTAGTCAAGTTCAACTCTGCGCTGACTGTACGAAAACGAGTAATGGTTCATATAGACTACGAAACAACTTGTGGTAATAATGGACGAGAAGTTTCGCGGTCTCGTTTTCAGAGACACCAATATTTTTGGTAAAACTTTGAAGAAGTCCTTCACCCCCTATCTTTTTTTCTTCCCCCTATAGCCAACAAGCTGGAGAACTGGGCGGGGAATACGGGGTATTGGGGAGGGAAAGGCAAATATAGGATTTTATGGCTCCAAAAAATCATCAAGTCACTATAAGTAAAAAAATCTAACCTACCTAACCTAACACAAAGTATTCACCTAACCTAACCTAAACCTTAATCCACAAAGTATTACCTAACTTAAACCTAACCTTAACCACAAAGTATACCAACCTAACCTAACCTTAACCACAAAAGTTACCTAACTCTACCTAACCTTAACCACAAAGTATACCAAACCTAACCTAACCTTAACCCACAAGTATACCAACTAACCTAACCTTAAACACAAAGTATACCTAACCTAACATTAACCACAAAGTCATACCTACCTAAACCTAACCTAACCTTAACCACAAAGTATACCTAACCTTAACCACACAGGTATACCTAACCTAACCTAACCTTAACCAAAAGTATACCTAACTACCTTAACCACAAAGTTATACCTCAACCTAACCAACCCTTAACACAAAAGTATACCTAACCCTAACTAACCTAACCATAAAGTATACCTAACCTTAACACAAAGTAACCTAACCCACCTAACCTAACCTTAAACCACCAAAAAAAAAAAAAAAAAAGGGTATACCTAACCTAACCTAACTAACCTAAACTGGATTTAGAAATTTTTGAGGCCACCCTCATATTTCATAGCGGCCGTGGGGTTAACCAAGGGCTGAGCGCACGCTGGAACATTTACAGTGGAAGTACAATAAGCATACAATACAGTGCGGTAGTTCATTTTCAGTCAAAGCCGGAAGGATGAGTTCCAAAGTATTTCCCTAATTGCTTGGCCTACAATAGGTGCTTGATCTAATGGGAGTTTTATTTTGTGCAACCCCCCCCCCCCCCCAAAAAAAAAAAAATGTATAATGAAACCTAACAACCTTATAGGTTTTAATGCAAACTTACCTAACCCTTAAAGGTTTTAATGAAACCTAAACCTAAACCTTACAAGGGTTTAATGAAACCCCTAACCTAACCTCATAGGGTTGTAATGAAACTAATAACTTTAACCAACAAGTAGATATATATATATATTTTGTTTGTTTTTTTTTTTTTTTTTTTTTTTTTTTTGCGCAAAATTAAAAGCTATTTCCATTACAAACAAGCACCGCTTATCTAGGAAGAGCTATGATATTGTATCATTACCGCACTCGGTCTGTATGCCATTTTGCTCAGCAAAACACAGATTCACCGTGTAATAGTTTCGTTGAGCAGCTCAGTGAAATCTGCTCAGTGAGCAGCTGCTCACTGAGCAGAAAAAGTGCCCGTGTAATAGCGCCTTTAGTATGTGATATTCATGAAATCCAAATGACTCTTGCTAAATGTTAGCGCTCAGCGCTTCGTCCTAAGCCGCCGTCTTAGGACGCGTCTTAGACTTTCCTCGACCTTAGGACGCTCGAGGGTTGGACGATCTCTAGGACGAATCTAAATCTTATAAAGTATGGGCCCAGGAGCAAGGGTAGTACTACGCTTCTTCTAAATTTTCAGTTGTATTCTATCCATAGTAACATAATACAGGCAAACAATGGGCATCATTCTAAGAATCAGACTTAAGGATAGAATGGAATTTTCAATACGAAAGCAAATTTTTTCCCGCCTGTAAAGCTTATTTTACGCCTATAAATGCATACAAACATACTCCATCTACACTAATATTCATCACTGGGAAAATTACATGAAAAATAAGTACTTAAATCGTCATTATACACAATTATTACTGAGAAATTCTTACGTATATATGGAAACAAAATATTTTCACTTTTCTGTGCGCAAAATCCTCAAAATTTTTGCATCATTTGGTTTTGGCTTTTCCGACTAAAACTATTGATCTAAAAAGACAAATAGCCTTAAATTACTTTGGTCCCGGGTTCGGACGAGATCTACGCAAGACATAGTCCGTTTAGTTCCTACCCTGTCACGTTCTCGAGATATTTTGTATTTTTTCCATTTATACTCCATCTCCACTACTATTCATCACTGGAAAAATTAGATTCGAATAAACAAGTATTATACCGTCCATATACACAATATTACGAATAATAATTTTTTACGTATATATGTAAATAAAAAAAAATAACTTTTTATGGCTAGCAAAATTCCGCAAAATTTTGGCCTTCATTTGTGTTCTTTGGCTTTTTCCTACTAAACTATTGATCTAAACAGAAAATTACGTAAATAATTGTGGGGTGATGGTAATGGGTGAGTGAATGGGTGTGGTGTGATGGGTAATGGTTGAGTGAATGGGTCCGGGGTGATGGGTAATGGGTGAGTGAATGGGTGGGGGTGATGAGTGAGTGAATGGGTGTGGGGTGATGGGTAATGGTTGAGTGAATGAGTCCGGGGTGATGGGAATGGGTGAGTGAATGGGTGGGGGTGATGGGTGAGTGAATGGGTGTGGTGTGATGGGTAATGGTTGAGGAATGGGTCCGGGTGATAGGTAATGGGTGAGTGAATGGTGGGGGTGATGGGTGTGGGGTGAGGAATGGGTGAGTGAATGGGTGTGGAGTGATGGGTAATGGGTGAGTGAGTGGGTGGGGGAAGATGGGTAACGCGTGTGGGGTAATGGGTGAGTGAATGAGTGGGGGAAGATGGGTAACGCGTGAGTGAAGGAATTCCTTCCTTTCTTTGATTCCTAATTTCTTTCGAATTCCTCGTCAGTTCCTCTTCTGACTCTTTACCCATTTTTCCTAATCCTTATTATTTCTTCTCTATATCATCCCTTCCTCTCTCCCACCTTCCATTATCACCCATCATCACCAAAAGGAGATGAGATTCCCCTCTTTTTGCACGCCACGTTTCCCTCGCTGGCATCGCTGCCGTCCATGAATTCAAAAATGGCGGGGCCCGGGAGTAAACCCTCTCGGAAAAAAGCCCTCTAAAAACAGACAAAATTTTTTCACTCACCTTGTTTTTCATCAGTGTAAGGTTTCCTCCTTTTTTCTTCTTGCTTCTTTTTTCCTCACCACGGGCACATGAAAAAAAAAAACACCCCACTCTTCTTCTTCTTCTTGTGACCTTTGTTGCTTCGTACGCTTCATGGGTCCTCTTCAATTTTTCCCCTTCATTACAAAACTTGTCCTTTTTCCCTTGTCTCTTTCACCTGGGATGCTAAAACAATTTCATTGTTTTCGGTCCTTATACTATAATTTATATCAAAAAAACTATGGGGGAGGGGAAAACACTGGCGCTGCGGGGTGGTCCTTTTTATCGAAGCCGGGCGCGGGGCGCTGGCGTCGTCTCCCGCCGCCCCCCATTACAACGGCCACCCCCCCCCCTGAAAACGCCAAAACCCCCTTGTCTCTCTCTCTTGTTCTTGTTCTTGTTTGGGGCTGCAAGGATCCCTTTGGGGGAACACTATGAGCCCTGGTGATGACCTAATCTATCACAGGCGTGGTAGTTGACCTTCTTCCTCGGGAAGGCACAGGTAGGCGGATAAAACTGCTGCCGTGAGGGGTGGACCCCCACCGCCGCCAGCAGGGGGGCAGGGTCAAAAAGTGAGACTTTTAAAGGGGGGAGGAGTTGAGACTGTAGCACTACCGGTGGGAGGGGGAAGCGCGGACACGCAGCAAAAGTGTTCAATAGTCTAAAGACGTTCCGCATTAGGGCTGTGGGGCGGGGACTAAGGGACTAACGGAGGTGATGCAGGTGAACCTTTTGTTTTGGTTTTGTTGGTGGGGATCAAGGAGTCAGGGAAAGGCCTTTTTCAACGGCACCCCGCGTGTTTCTCTTGCTGTCTGGGTTTTTAAATTATTGTCTTCTCTTATTCTATTTTAAAACCCTCTTCCATTTGTCCCAAAAGTTGCATGAACCATTTTTCTTTCGTTGGGTTTTTGGGGTTTCGCATGTCCAAATAACGCAAAAACCCCGTTTTTTTTTTACAAAAAAACCCAAAGATGGCAAGGCAAGGAAAAGGAGAGCTTATTCCGCCGTGTCGGGGGGCTATTCTCGCAATGATGGCGATTCTAGTGATGGAAGGGGAAAGTTTTATGTACCAGTCCATCCACTGTGGATTTTTGGAGATATGAGAGGATTTGTAGGTATGAGGTAAAAAGGTAAAAAATTAACCCCTGGCGATATTTTACATCAATCACATTAAAGTGGTAACTCAGTTTGTGATGTGAAGGATCTACAAAAATTAAGACGCGGGCCCCGCTTTCCTCCACCATGCCCTTGTAGGCCTGTCTGCACCCCTCTCCGACTCGTGCATGCGGAAAACCCTTTCACGATAAGATAAAAAAGGCCCAAGGCGGCCATTGTTTGTTATGAACTAAAAAACTCTACTTCTAAAACCTCCCAATGTGGGTAGAGAAAGTTCAATTTTTTTTGCCGACCCCTAGGCGTCGCCTGGGACCCGGGGTTTTCGTGCGGCAAAGGGAACCCCCGGGTTTTCTTGGGTTCCGTAACGGGTTTCCCTAAAATTTCCCAAAAATGGAAGAGGCCTTAATGTTAAAGTAATCGTCCAGCCCCATTTTTTTTTTGATAATTATTTTTGAATTTTCATTCAAATACCAAATCAAAAAAAAAAAAAATTATTTCCACGCCTTATTTCCATAAAAACATGACTTTTGTAAAAAGCCGGGAAAACAAAGCCCCCCGCCCCACTAGGGCGCAACTTTTGATGTGCCACGTGGGGGGGGAAAAACTGTTCACAAGTTCCCCCCCGCGCCCCACACGTCCCCAACAAAATCGTGGCCGTTAGGTCGGGAAGGGGTGATAAGCTCTCTGGAAAGGCACAGCTTTTTTTGCTGCACCCATAAAATATGCCATATCGCAAAAAAAAATTATCAAACACCAAAATTCTTCAAGTACTATATTTTTTTCTAGTTACTTATTTGTATTACCGCCGGGCTGGGGGCCCCTCAATGGAGTCACTGAGCCGTGGTGCTCGTCTGCAAGTCGGGGGGAGCGTTTTCGAACCCGGGGAAAATTTTTAAATTTTGATTGGGGATTATTTAAAACGGCTTGACGGATGCAAAAAGTACAACAATTTTTTGTATACTCGATAATGGCTATTTTTGACTGCTTTAAATCAGGAATGAAAATTGTCTGAACTATTTTTTTTAAGAATGCTGGGATTTTTGTTACGCGAGATATTTAAAAGTTTTACCTATTGTTTCGATAAAAGGAAAGAGGATTGCCACTTTCCCATCGTTATTTTTAACTACCTGTAGCGTTGCGTTGCATTATTTTTTGGTATATGCCGCATAGTGTTGCTCTTTAAGCAAGATTTCTATAGATGGTAAGAATAGGCTATTAAAGTATGTTTAAGAACATCTTGTGTGTGCCCGCGCGCCCTAAAATTTTACGGAGTATTACGTGCCACCGAGTGTCTCGGGGTGGCCACGGATTACCAACAACAGCACCACAAAAAGTCACGCAATGACGAGACGGGGGACGGCTTAATATTCACTTTTCTTCTGCAAACCAATTTCAAAGTGCTTTTATCCAAAACAAAGAAACAACTCCGGTGAACCTTCCATAAATAGCACCTAGTTCGTAACTTGTTCATGAAGGGAAGATAGGACTTATGAATCGAGTATTTCTTAGATAACTTTATAAAAAAATAGGAGAAGCGTCATGGCATGTAAAAATTTGGGGGCAGGAGGGAAATAGGCAAACGCCTTTCTGAAAGGGTTACCCCTGGATAACTGGACCCCTTGCTAGGAAATTTTATATATTTTTTATAGTGCTTTATGACTGATAGTCGTACAGAGATATAAAAAAATAACCAGGACTATAATATATTTTTCATTTTTTTACATATCAGGCTCAACATAAGTCCGGGTTTTTATAGGATCAAGACGCAAATTTGAAGAGACGATCTCCGCATTCCCACTTTGCCACACACGCAAACTTTGTCCATGTCATAAAAATATTTAGAAAGGTTTTTTTCCCTTTCACGTAATATCATCCTTCCTTGACAAAAAAATCCTCGCCATAATATTGATTTTTTTAAAAGATCGAAATGGAAAGTATAATAGACTGATAGAACCATGAGGGATATATTTTTTCAAAAAATTACTTCTTCAGAAAAACTACATTTCGCTGTCAATTAATTTCTGTGTTTTGTAAAATTCCCTTTGGTTTTCTTTGGGTTTTTTTCTCCCGTCGAAAAAATTTCACGCTTTGATTCGCGTTAATTGATTTTTTTTGGTCCAACCCGAGAAAAAAGGAAAAAAGGGGTTTAAAGAGTAAATGGACAGAAAACCAAAAAAGTCAATTAGTGAAAGAAAGAAAGATGCGGGAAGACAATAAGAACTAGAAATATAACACAGTAAACAAGAGGTAAAAACTTGTAATTTGTCACTCATCTACGTGAATTGCTCATTTCCCTTTGGGATCATTTACTTGATGGCACCATATTGATTTCTCCTCTCTCTCCCCCTCTCTCCTCTCTCTCTCTCTCCCTCTCTCTCTCTCTCTCTCTCCTCCCCCCTCTCTCTCTCTCCTCTCTTTTCTCTCTCTCTCTCTCCTTTTCTCTCTCTCTCTCCTCTTTTCTCTCTCTCTTCTCTCTCTCTCTCTCTCTCTCTCTCTCTCCTCTCTCTCTCTCTCTCTCTCTCCCCTTCTCTCTCTCTCTCTCTCTCTCTTCTCTCTCTCTCTCTCTCTCTCTCTCTCTCTTCTCTCTCTCTCTCTCTTCTCTCTCTTCTCTTCTCTCTCTTTTCTCCTTTCCCTCTTCTTTTCCCCCTTTTTCCTCCCCCCTCCTTCTTCTTTTCCTTCACTTTTCTCCATTTCAAACCGTTTTTTCACATTTTCTTTTTCTTCCCTCCTTTTTACTTTCATTTTTTTCTTCAATCATAAGTTATGTTTTCTTTCTTCTATTTTTTCCACTCCTCTCGTAGCCTAGCACGCGTCCCACGGCTTATACTCCCATCCCCCGGGCTTTATGTAGTACACTGTGGGCGGTCTGCCACTGCTACCATCTATAGTGAAATAACATACTCAGACCATGACACAATCTCCCACAGGGGGGCGGGAAAGAGGGGGGTTTCCCCTTCTATCTTTTTTCCCCTCGCCTTTCCCCCCGGCCGCCTCCCGCCTGATTTCAGGACAGTTTTGGGAAACTTTGGTAAAAATAACCTTTTTTTCACAATTTCAGTGATAGGGGGGGGGGGGGTGGGTGTGTTGGGGGTGTGTGTTTGTGGTTTGTGTAAACATTCACTATGTCTACATCTGTATAGTTTTCAGGTGGTATTCAAAAATAATATATACATCTTTATAGTTTATATCACCAACAAAAACTTCTCACTCATAAAAATCTAAATAATAATAACAATAAACTTCCTCAAATACATTCAAATATTTCAATTTATAGGCCCAAAAAAATCTAAACGTGTGTGTGTGTGTGAGCCTATCGTTGTGTTGTGCCACCAGCTGCGTTTTATGGGGGAAAAGGCCCTTTGTAGGAAAAGTGTGACTAAAATAGTTTTTAAAAAATATATGTGAGATAGACAAATAGCATAGATATATAATAGATAGATAATGCATAGTATTTCATAAGGAAAGTTCTTCTGCCAGAAGCTGTGTTCTCTTTACAATCAAATAGGCAAGGGGAAAAGTCCTTTTTTTTTTTGTGGGGGTGTGTGTGTTTGTGTGTGGTGTGTGTGTGTGTGTGTGTGTGTGTGTGTGGGGGTTTTGTGTGTGTGTGTGTGTGTGTGGTTTTTGTTGTGTGTTTTTTTGTTTTTTTTTGTTTTGTGTTGTGTTTGTGGTGGTTGGGTGGGGGTTTTTTTTTTGGGTGTTTTGTTTTGTTTTTTTTTTGTTTTTGTTTTGTTTTTTTTTTTTTTGTGGTTGTGTTTTTTTTGTTTGTTTTGGTGTTGGTGGTGGGTGGGGTGGGGGTTGGGTTTTTTTGGGGGTTTTGGGTTTGGGGGGGTTTGGGGGGGGGGGTGTGGTGGGTTTTTTGTTTTTGTGGGTGGGGTTTGGGTGTTGGGGGGGGTTGGGTGGTGGGGGGGGGGTTTGGTGGTTGGTGGTTTTGGGGGGTTTTTGTGAAAAAAAAATTTGGCTAAAAAATTACTTTGTTGGGGACCTTTAGAATAAAACTTAAAAAAACGTTAAGACAGAAAAATCTATAAATTTGGGGGAAAATAATATTATATAAAAAATGGGGTGAATGATGTTATTTTTGAAATTTTTATACCAAAAATTTTAAGTTTTTAAAAATACTTACAGGTTTTTGGGGATTTTAAAAGGAAAGGTGGGCGATCAACACCTGCAGCGTCGAGGTAATCATCCAAAGCTTAACTCTTAAACAAGTCTTTCGTAAATATCGTGGGGGAAACCGATTTAACCAGCTAATTCTGAAACCCTCCAAATTTGGACAAGCCGGATTTTCCCCAAAATAAAAATTTTACTTAAAAGAATGTTTCTAATTTATTTTTACTTCAAAATAAACATGAAATGTAAGCAAAATTGGCATGTAAAAATTTTATGAAGCTTGCTAAGGTTTTTTTGATTTTAACCCTTGGAATCCTAGTTGGAACGAAAGAAAATGGCCTCCCATGTCGTGCGATGGAATCCGCCCAAGGCAATTAACATTTTTGTATTGATTGGAAGGGGAAAAACCGGTGTCCTCACAGCCCATTTTTAAACCAAAACCAAACTAAAAATCACCCTTCTAATATGGTATGTAATAGTATTATAAAAAAAAATTCATTTGGCATGAAAACCGGACATAGAATGCCCCGTAAGCCTTTGGTAATGGGACTTAAAACAGGGTATAATCTGCCTTGGAGAACCCGCCGACTTTAACACATGTACTACTATACCTTGTGTTACGCCCCTAAAAACCGCCATATTTTATGAAAAATAATTTTAATATGTAAAATTTTTAAAGGGGTTTTGGAATGAAACCCCCCTCCATATTTTCAGGTTGTTGGGTGTGTTTTGGGAAATATTTTTTCATAAGGAAAAAACTGTACCCTTTAACAACAGTACTATACAACATGGCCCTAATATGAATTTTAATAAAATAGTCCGAAATTTGGTTATATTAAATTTCTTCTAATTTTTAAAGATTTTCGTTGTAAAAATATTTTCAGAGGGAAAAACCCGAATCCACAAATAACTACTATGGTTTTAAATTTTTTATTTAACAGGTCGTAAGCCGAACAAAACCAGGTACTAAAACCATTCTCACGGTCAAAAAATCAAAAATGTGAATTACAAAGTACAAGGGTGGCTTCAGGTGCAACCCCGAAGGGTATCCCTCCTGCCAGCAGTAAAACCAAACCCATGTGTCAGGTTAAAAGAGACTT
>JACEEZ010011815.1:87500-116342 GCA_016584305.1 Chionoecetes opilio
TGAGTCAGGGTGAGGGTGGGGTGAGGCCAGGGTAAGGGATGGGGTGAGGCAGGGTTAGGGATGGTGAGGCAGGGTTTAGGGATGGGATTGAAGCAGAGTTGGGATGGATGATGTGGGGAAAGATGACATCAAGTAGGGACAGTATTGAAGTGAATGACCAGGAGAAAGTATAGGTATGAGTATGGGAGGGTGAGTGCTATGACACAACATGCATCATACCAGTGTACACATAAGGCCTTAAGGGTACAGTTCCGTTTTCCGAGGTCCGTCTTTTGCACCCGCCAGCCACCCATCACTGACTTACTGAGGTAAACGTGAGGTCATTGGCCAGAATGGAAGCCTTGAGTATGTTCATGACCCTCGCGTACTGTGCTGAGGCAAGTTGCTGAAGATGTTTGTGTCCCCTGGGGAGAAAAATATGCGTGAGTACTCTTCCTGTTTTTTTTTCTTTTATTGGGATTATTTTTGTGATGGGGAGAGCGGGGCAAGTTCATCGAGGGTAGGTTGCATCATTGCCTCTAACTCGCATTCAACTTTTTTTTATTATGATTATTGGTTGTAGTTTGTAGTAGTAGTATTTTATAGTAGTAGTAATTTATATAGTAGTAGGAGTAGTAGTAATTAAGACAATGTACGTGTGATTAACATGCGAGTTAGAGGTCAATGATGCACCTACCCCCGATGCAACCTGCCCGCTCTCCCCTACCATACGATAATAACAAACGGATAATACCTAATACACTAACATTACACCACCTAATATTATCATACACTAATTCTTGCTTCCCTTCCCCTCACTCAGAGTTGAGGATAATCCGGCATGGTTGACGTGGTGTTGCTCCATGGTGTTCTGAGTGCATACAGCAGGGCCAGGGCGGACCCCGTCCTGTAGAAGGGAGAAGCAGAACAGGAGCTACAGACACACTTGGAGAAGCCTAGGTCAAGCAGGACAGCAGTGCCACAGTTGGAGTAAATCAGAGTAGCCTATTCCACAAAAAACAGAGGAAGAGTAGGCCCTTTATTAGTGGCTTTTTCCCCAGACCTTCACAGATCCCTCAGATACTGCTAAAACGTAATTATAAAGTGGGGGAGAGATAAGAAAAAAAGGAAAAAATCACCCTTGTTTTCGCATCATTCCGTCGCTTTCCTTGGTTTTCTAAGACACTGATTATTATTTCTGGCCAAGTTTTAGAGTTTTTTTTCTGATGGAGTAGTTTGAAGCATGTATCATTCGTATTGCTGTATGGTTTTTCTGAGACATGGGCTTTTGACGAAGAGATAGAGATAGTCAGAGATCAACGGATAGAGATAGTTGTGAAGCGTACATCAGGCCGTCTAACCCTCATAGAGAGTATGGGAAACATCTTACGTTAAACAGAAAGAAGTAAGTAGACTGCAGTATGCCGAGTTGATTATATTCTGAGAGGAGGAGGAGGGAAGGAGGGATGAGGAGGAGGGAGGAGGAGGAGGAGGAGGAGGAGGAAGGAGGAGGAGGAGAATGAGGAGTAGGAGGGAGAGAGGAGGATGAGGAAAGGAGAAGGAGAAGGAAAGGAGACGGAGAAGGAGAAGGAAGAAGGAGAATGGAGAAGGAGACAGGAGAAGGAGAAGGAGAAGGAGAAGGAGAAGGAGAAGGAAGAAGGAGAAGGAGAAGGAGAAGGAGAAGGGAGAGGAGAAGGAGAAGCGAAGGCGAAGGCGAAGGAGAAGGAGAAGGAGAAGGAGAAGGAGAAGGAGAAGAGAAGAAGAAGAAGAAGAAGAAGAAGAGAAGACGAGAAGAAGAAAGAAGAAGAAGAAGAAGAAGAAGAAGAAGAAGAAGAAGAAGAAGAAGAAGAAGAAGAAGAAGAAGAAGAAGAAGAAGAAGAAGAAGAAGAAGAAGAAGAAGAAGAAGAAGAAGAAGAAGAAGAAGAAGAAGAAGAAGAAGAAGAAGAGAAGAAGAAGAAGAAGAAGAAGAAGAAGAGAAGAAGAAGAAGAAGAAGAGAAGAAGCAGAAGAAGAAGAAGAAGAAGAAGAAGAATAAGAAGAAGAAGCGACAGAAGAAGAAAGAAGAAGAAGAAGAAGAGAAGACGAAGAAGAAAGAAGACGAATAAGACGAAGAAGAACGAAGAAGAAGAAGAGAAGAAGAAGAAGAAGAAGAAGAAGAAGAAGAAGAAGAAGAAGAAGAAGAAGAAGAAGAAGAAGAAGAAGAAGAAGAAGAAGAAGAGAAGACAAATGAGTTAAATTTCCACATTGCATTGCCAGAATCATTCCTGATCAAATGTAAGATTAATGGAAGGAGAAACAAAAGAGAAGCATTTAGTGATATTGAAGAAGTATTTTCTCTGACTTCTTACCAGCCAATGACAACTCTTAACAATCACAGAACTTCTTTTTTTTTTTTTTCTTTTTTTTACATTTGTGCCTATAGCGCCTGTAGGCAGTGGTGACCCAGGGCCTCGGATTTAGGCCTCTGGAGGTTCAGCTGAGGGCTCTGATGGTTGGTCCTCGCTCCGTGTGGCGCAAGGCAGGATTCTTATAGTGACCCTGTGTTAAGAGGCTCATGCCGCCCCCCTGTGTCCTCCGATGCACTCGCAATCGAAGGTAGAGTTGATGGGCAGGGCATGTGGGTGTTCTTAGGCCACTCGACGGTGCAGAAAGGTTTTGGGTTTCTTCTTAGACTAATTGGGCTATAATTATTTGCGAGGCTCTTACTACCTTTCTTAAATATGGCCATAACATTAGCTTACTTCCACGTACAGTACTTGCAACTATTTCATCCATTACCGTTTTGTTGAATATAATCTTTAATGGGAGCGATAGTTGGCTGTGACATTCCCGAAGTAATTTAGGCAAGATTTCGTCAGAAGGGAGGGAGAAACTGGTTCACAAATAGGGTGGTAAATGATTGGAATGGACTCGGTCGTCAGGTGGTCAATGCGGAGTCAATAGGGAGTTTTAGAAGGAGGTTAGACAGCTTTATGGATGGGGATGAAAGGTGGATGTAAGTAGTGTTAAGTAACAAGAACTACCACGTGTAGGTCTCACGGCCTCTTGTAGCTTCCTTATTTTCTTATGTTCTTAACACCTTGAGACTCAGAACGTAATTTCCATTGTAATTTGGCTACCATTAGACCATTTTTAGTGAATACAAGTAATATTTTATAGATATGCCCTGTTTAGTATCCTTGTCCACTAACAAATTTGGTATATTCAGTTAGTTTTCGTTATTTTATGGCTCGACAACATACAATTTTTTATAGCAAAGGCAAGATCTGGGCGTGAAGGGGTTAAGGGTATGAAGGCAATGACTTACTTCTCCTGGAAAGAGTTGTTGAAGCAATGACTTACTTCTCCTGGAAAGAGTTGTTGGTGCAATGACTTACTTCTCCTGGAAAGAGTTGTTGGTGCAGTGACTTACTTCTCCTGGAAAGAGTTGTTGAAGCAGTGACTTACTTCTCCTGGAAAGAGTTGTTGGTGCAATGACTTACTTCTCCTGGAAAGAGTTGTTGATGCAGTGACTTACTTCTCCTGAAAGAGTGTTTTGAAAGCAATTGGAATTACTTCTCCTGGAAAGAGTTGTTGGTGCAGTGACTTACTTCTCCTGGAAAGAGTTGTTGAAGCAATGACTTACTTCTCCTGGAAAGAGTTGTTGGTGCAGTGACTTACTTCTTGCTGGACAGCAATTGGGTTTTAGCAATGACTTACTTCTCCTGGAAAGAGTTGTTGGTGCAGTGACTTACTTCTCCTGGAAAGAGTTGTTGAAGCAATGACTTACTTCTCCTGGAAAGAGTTGTTGGGGCAGTGACTTACTTCTCCTGGAAAGAGTTGTTGAAGCAGTGACTTACTTCTCCTGGAAAGAGTTGTTGGTGCAGTGACTTACTTCTCCTGGAAAGAGTTGTTGAAGCAATGACTTACTTCTCCTGGAAAGAGTTGTTGGTGCAGTGACTTACTTCTCCTGGAAAGAGTTGTTGGTGCCTCGGTGGTCCAGGTCGTGACACAGACACCCGACAAACATGGCCAGGCACTCTACCTCGTCAAAGCTGGACATCATGTTGCACGTCTGCCGGCACAACCACCAATGAGGTACCTAGCTTTTTTCTACAAATTGAAGTATACACGTCTTTTTATAGTTTAATTTGCACCTATAAAGCGCTTTACATAAGTAGCTACATATCTGATATTTTGCAACATCTACATTTTACAAAATTAGTAGCTAAAAATATGTATGTGTGTGCAAGAGTGAAAATTAAAAAAAAACATGTTGTTAATCCTACCATCATTCCATTCCATCTGTTTTTCAATTCCATAATTCTATTCGTTGTTTTTTTCTTCATTCTGCCCTGATTCCTGCCCTGCCTCTCATTCCTGCCCTGATTCCTGCCCTGCCCTGATTCTTGCCCTGATTCCTGCCCTGCCTCTCATTCCTGCCCTGATTCCTGCCCTGCCTCTCATTCCTGCCCTGATTCCTACCCTGCCCTGATTCCTGCCCTGCCTCTCATTCCTGCCCTGATTCCTGCCCTGCCTCTCATTCCTGCCCTGATTCCTGCCCTGCCTCTCATTCCTGCCCTGATTCCTGCCCTGCCTCTCATTCCTACCCTGATTCCTGCCCTGCCTCTCATTCCTGCCCTGATTCCTGCCCTGCCTCTCATTCCTACCCTGATTCCTACCCTGCCTCTCATTTCTGCCCTGATTCCTGCCCTGCCTCTCATTCCTGCCCTGATTCCTGCCCTGCCTCTCATTCCTGCCCTGATTCCTGGCCCTGCCTTCTCATTCCGTCCTGATTTCCTGCCCTGGCCTCTTCATTCCTTGCCCTGATTCCTGCCCTGCCTCTCAATTCCTGCCCTGATTCCTACCCTGGCTCTCATATCCTGCACTGATTCCTCTGCCCTTATTCCTGGCCCTGCCTCGTTCATCCTGCCCTGATTCCATGCCCTGGCCTCTCATTCGCTGCCTGATTCCTGCCCTTCCCTGATTCCCTGCCCTGCTCTCATTCCTGCCCTGATTCCTGCCCTGCCCTGATTCCTGCCCTGCCTCTCATTCCTGCCCTGATTCCCTCCCTGCCTTCTCATTCCTGCCCTGATTCCTGCCCTGCTCTCTTCCTCGCCCTGATTCCTGCCCTGCTCTCATTTTCCTCTGCCCTGCCTCTCATTTCCTGCCCTGCCCTGATTCCTGCCCTGCCTCTCATTCCGCCGGCTCCTCAGTCCTGCCCTGCCCTGATTCCTGCCTGCCTCTCATTCCTGCCCTGGATTCCTGCCCTGCCTCTCATATCCTGCCCTGATTTCCTCCCTGCCTCTCATTCTTCCCTGATTCCCTGCCCTGCCTCTCATTCCTGCCCTGCCCTGATTTCCTGCCCTGCCCTCTCATTCCTGCCCTGATTCCTGCCCTGCCTCTCATTCCTACCCTGATTCCTGCCCTGCCTCTCATTCCTGCCCTGATTTCCTACCCTGCCTCTCATTCCTTCCTGCCCCTGATTCCTCCCGCCTCTCATGTCCTGCCCCTGATTCCTTGCCCTGCTCTCATTCCTACCCTGCCTCTCATTCTGCCCTGATCCTACCCTGCCTCTCATTTCCTGCCTGTGATTCCTGCCCTGCCTCTCATTCCTGACCCTGATTCCTGCCCTGCCCTCATTCCTGCCTGATTCCTGCCCTGCCTCTCATTCTGCCGTGAGATTCCTGGCCCTTGCCCTCTCATGCCTGCCCTGATTCCTGCCCTGCCTCTCATTCCTGCCCTGATTCCTACCCTGGCCCTCATTCCTGCAGTGATTCCTGCCCTCCTGCCTCTCATTCCTGCCTGTTTCCTGCCCCGCCTCTCATTCCTGCCCTGATTCCTGCCCTGCCTCTCATTCCTGCCGTGATTCCTGCCCTGCCTCTCATTCCTGCCCTGATTCCTGCCCTGCCTCTCATTCCTGCCCTGATTCACTGCCCTGCCTCTCATTCCTGCCCTGATTCCTGCCCTGCTCTCATTCCTACCCTGCCTTTCATTTCCTTCCCTGATTCCTACCCTGACCTATTATTGCCTGCCCCTCCTCTCATTCCCTGCCGTGATTCCTGCCCTGCCTCTCATTCCTGCTGTGATTCTGCCCTGCCTCTCTTCTGCCCTGATTCCTGCCCTGCCTCTCATCCTGCCCGATTCTTACCCTGCCTCTCATGTCCGCCTCATTCCTGCCCTGCCTCTCATTCCTGCCCTGATTTCCTGCCCTGCCTTCTCATTCATACCCTGCCTCTCATTCCTGCCCTGATTCCTGCCCTGCCTCTCATTCCTGCCCTGATTCCTGCCCTGCCTCTCATTCCTGCCCTGCCTCTCATTCCTGCCCTGATTCCTGCCCTGCCTCTCATTCCTGCCCTGATTCCTGCCCTGCCTCTCATTCCTGCCCTGCCTCTCATTCCTGCCGTGATTCCTGGCCCTGCCTCTCATGCATGCCCATGATTCCTGCCCCTGCCTCTCATTCCTAGCCCTTATTTCGCCTGATTCATGCCCTGCCTCTCATTCCTACCCTGCCTCTCATTCTGCCCTGATTCCTGCCTGCCTCTCTTCCTGCCCTGATTCCTGCCTGCGCTCTCATTCCACTGCCCCTGGCCTCTCATCCTACCCTGCCTCTCATTCCTGCCCTGATTCCTACCCTGCTCTCATATCCTTGCCCTCTCTCATTCCTCCTCCTCTCATTCCTACCCTGCCTCTCATTCCTGCCCTCATTCCTGCCCTGCCTCTCATTCCTGCCGTGATTCCTGCCCTGCCTCTCATTCCTGCCGTGATTCCTGCCTGCCTCTCATTAAAAAAAACTGTCCTGATTCCTGCCCTGCCCTCTCATGCCTGCCCTGATTTCCTGCCCTGCCTCCTCTATTCCTGCCCGTGCCTCTCATGTCCGCCGTGGATTCCTCTCCTGCCCTGCCTCTCATTCCTGCCCTGATTCCTGCCCTGCCTCTCATTCCTGCCCTGCCTCTCATTCCTGCCCTGCCTCTCATTCCTGCCCTGCCTCTCATTCCTGCCGTGATTCCTGCCCTGCCTCTCATTCCTGCCCTGCCTCTCATTCCTGCCCTGCCTCTCATTCCTGCCGTGATTCCTGCCCTGCCTCTCATTCCTGCCCTGCCTCTCATTCCTGCCCTGATTCCTGCCCTGCCTCTCATTCCTGCCGTGATTCCTGCCCTGCCTCTCATTCCTGCCCTGATTCCTGCCCTGCCTCTCATTCCTGCCCTGATTCCTGCCCTGCCTCTCATTCCTGCCGTGATTCCTGCCCTGCCTCTCATTCCTGCACAACCAAATGAGAAACACTGTTACTGTCTTCAGGGAGTATGCAAAGAATGACAGCCAAACGACTACCAAATATACAGTAGTGTTCATGTTTCTCTACAAAGGATTAAAATTTTGTCTGAGAGTTTTCATTGATCAAGTTTTCATCAGGAACAATGGTAGCTAAATTACTTAATTATATTATTATTATTACAGGTGTGCAAGGGTGAAAGTAAAAAAAATGCTTGTTATTAACCCCTTGAGGCCCAGAACGTAATTTCCATTGTTATTTGACCATCATTAGATGATTTTTAATGAATATAAGCAATGTTTTTATATATATGACCTGTTTTGTATCCTTGTCCACTAATTCATTTGGTTTATTTGGTTACTTTTCGTAATTTTATGGCTCGATAACATACAATTTTTTTATGGCAAAGGAAAAATCTGGGTGTGAAGTGGTTAATCCTACCATCATTCCATCATTCCATTCCATACTTTTATTCCTCCACCCCCCACCCCCCACCTTGCATCCTCCCCTCCCTGCTCCCCAACACCCCCACCTTGCATCCTCCCCTCCCTGCTCCCCAACACCCCCACCTTGCATCCTCCCCTCCCTGCTCCCCAAACCCCCCCTTGCATCCTCCCCTCCCTGCTCCCCAACACCCCCACCTTGCATCCTCCCCTCCCTGCTCCCCAACACCCCCCACCTTGCATCCTCCCCTCCCTGCTCCCCAACACCCCCCACCTTGCATCCTCCCCTCCCTGCTCCCCAAACCCCCCACCTTGCATCCTCCCTACCTGCTCCCCAACACCCTCACCTTGCATCCTCCCCTCTCTGCTCCCCCCCACCACCACCTTGCATCCTCCCGCTCCCTGCTCCCAACACCCCACCTTGCATCCTCCCCTTCCCTGCTCCCCAACACCCCCACCTTGCATCCTCCCCTCCCTGCTCCCCAACACCCCCACCTTGCATCCTCCCCTCCCTGCTCCCCAACACACCCCACCTTCATGATGGCGAACATGTTGTGGGCCACGTTGAAGGCATGGCGCCAGTTGTGGTAGGTCACGTTGCGGTAGTTCCTCTTGACTGTGATGAGCCACCGCACCAGTGTCTGAGGGCGAGGCAGGGACTCAGCGACACACATAATTATATTCCTATTTTATTTCAATTCACTTTAAATCCTCATCTAGAACTCTCCCATCCCATCCCATTGTATGTAAATCATTACCTTCCATCTCTCTCTCTCTCTCTCTCTCTCTCTCTACTACGAGTAGTGCTTGTCCAATCAATATTGAAATAGTCGTTTATGTTAACATTATCGAAGCCATGGAACATTTTAAACAATTCTATTAAGTCTCCTCGCAACCTACGTTTTGACAAACTGAACAAGTTAAGTTCCTTCAATCGCTCTTCGTATGGCTTGTTTCGCATGCGCGGAATCATTTTAGTAACTTTTCTTTGTACTCTCTCCAGTTTGATTATATCTTTTCTATAGTAGGGTGAACAGAACTGAATGCAATATTCAAGATGAGGACGTACGATCGCATTGAAACGTCTAAGAATGACTTTTTCGGGCTTATATTCGAAAGTTCTTCCTATGAAACCAGTTAATTTGTTAGCCCTCTTAACAACTTCTGAACAATGTTTACTGGGCTTGAGGTCGTTGCTTATAATAATCCCCAAGTCTTTTTCTTCGGCAACATTGGAAAGTTCATGTCCGTCCATTGAGTAGTTAATTTGATCGTTATTACTTCCTATATGCAAAACCTTACACTTATCGGTATTAAATTTCATCTGCCACTTCTTTGCCCAACTAACTAAGCGATCAAGGTCAGATTGCAATTGCATCTTATCGGCAGTTGTGATTACTTTATTCGTTATCTTAGTATCGTCCGCAAACTTTAATATCTTACAGGTGAGGCCTTCGTCAATATCGTTTATGGGTGATGGGGAGTGTGTGGGTGATGGGGAGTGTGTGGGTGATGGGGAGTGTGTGGGTGACGGGGAGTGTGTGGGTGATGGGGAGTGTGTGGGTGATGGGGAGTGTGTGGGTGACGGGGAGTGTGTGGGTGATGGGGAGTGTGTGGGTGATGGGGAGTGTGTGGGTGATGGGGAGTGTGTGGGTGACGGGGAGTGTGTGGGTGACGGGGAGTGTGTGGGTGATGGGGAGTGTGTGGGTGATGGGGAGTGTGTGGGTGATGGGGAGTGTGTGGGTGATGGGGAGTGTGTGGGTGATGGGGAGTGTGTGGGTGATGGGGAGTGTGTGGGTGATAGGGAGTGTGTGGGTGATGGGGAGTGTGTGGGTGATGGGGAGTGTGTGGGTGACGGGGAGTGTGTGGGTGATGGGGAGTGTTGGGTTGAATGATGGGGAGTGTGTGGGGATGGGGAGTGTGTGGATGATGGGGAGTGTGGGGTGATGGGGAGTGTTGGCGTGATGGGGGTGATGGGAGGGGTCTAGTGTGTGGGTGATGGGGAAGTGTGTGGGGATGGGGAGTGTGTGGGTTGACGGGGAGGGGGGGATGGGGGAGTGTGTGGTGGTGTCCAGAAATGAGGGGAGGTAAAAGAGGAGTGAGAGCATGAAGCAAACAGGATGAGATAGTTATATATAAGGCGGGAAAGGGAGAGAGAAACTGTGGGGGAGTGAGGGATAGGTTATGGATGGGACTAGTGTGTGGGATGCAAGTGTAGGAATGAATAAGAATTGATGATGTACGGAATAACTGATGTAAAATTGATAATGTAATGAATAAGGCGAATAGGAATTGAATGAGTGATTGAAAGGTTAAACAACCGACGTGAGAGTGTTAAATAGAGAAGGAGAGAGGAGAAAATCAGTGAGGATGAAAAGGATAGGGGCAGGGGGAATGAGCAAAGCAATGAAATGGAAGGTAAAAAAGGAGTATGACGAGGGAAGAAGGAGTGGAGAGAGAGGGGAGGAGGGGAAGGATGGGGGAGTTCTACCTGACAAGACTCAACACCGCGTCAGCAGATTCGGCGGACGTGGTAGGCAGAAAATGGCGGGGAACACAGCACAAATTATCACACCTAACCCTTCCACACCCAGATTGTCCTTGACTATGTGAAGTCGTTTGTTTGTTAGCATTAAAATTACGGAAAACTAACTTATATACAAATTAACTAGTGGGATAAGGGTACTAATAAGGTCACATCTATAAAATATTGCTTTATAATCATAAAAAATCGTTCCAAGGGTACCCAAATTACAATGGAAATTACGTTTATGGGTCAAGGAGTTAGATACATCTGACATACACGAAAAACATGTAAGAGCAACAGTTAATAGTGAATAGAGGCAGCACTGGGCATAGAAGAAGTAGGGAAATGGAAGATAGAGACAGCTGGAAAAGGTATATCGGCCGTGTACCCTATAACGATACTAACGGAAAATGAATTGAAACAGAAAGAAGAAGGAACAGTGGAATACAAATAATATGGTAATACAATACAATGATTAATACAAATCAAGAAGGATGGTTCTACCTAAATAAAGTTGGAGAAAGACAGTTATCAGTTACAGAAGATGATATTGATATTAGGGTGATTACATTATGTAAGAGGAAGAAAGGAAAAGGGACAAGAAGACAAATGAGAGTTAGCATGTCCACATTGCTATTGCCAGAAATCATTACTGTCAAAGGAAGATTAACCCTCTCACGCAACCCCGTGACGCGATCCCGTCAACACGTGAATCTTCTACATCTGAGCTTTTGATGCGAAATCGCGTCAAAACACTCTGTAAAATTCGCCAAAAATAAAGTATTATCAGAATCGCGTCACCAAAAATGTTCTCTGACGTCAAAGATCCAAGCTAGAACTATAACAATCATAAATACTGGTCAACTCTCTCGCGCAGGGTGGATTTGAAATTGATAAGGCCTGTGTCTCAGTTTCTTCTCAGAAGGCAGCATGTCAGCGCAGACTGTTCGTCCTTTTAAAAAAATGTGCCCTGAGCGGGGAAGCCATACTTGTCGCCTAATAGTCTTCCAACATGGTTTCAGTTTTCCTCCATTTTCTTTAAGAACTACATGGCATATGAAAATTATAATGGTAGCGGTTGGGAATCTCATAAAAACTCGCTTTTATTGGCATATAAACCATAAAAAGTCGACTCAGGAAGTTTCGAGCTATGAAGTGGTGAACGTAAGTATTTCTTATTTCTCTTTACTCGATGTTTTTTTCAGAGTCGGTAAACTCTGCTATTTATTTGCATTTTTTTTTTCTTTCATAAGGCAGAATAATCTCTTGCAAAACCAATGATATATAATAATGCCAGGAAAAAAGAATACTCGTGGGTGAAATTGATAACATAAAAAAAAATTCGCCGCACAGTCAGGCCATTCCGCGGGGCCCCTTAGGGAGCCCCAGACGGATGCCGCAGTGGACGGAGAAACTTATTAAACTTTTGGTGCGTTTGAGGGTTAATGGAAGGAGAAACAAAAGAGAAGCATTTAGTGATATTGAAGAAGTATTTTCTCTGACTTCTTACCAGCCAATGACAACTCTTAACAATCACAAAACTTAGACTAATTGGGCGATATTTATTTGCGAGGCTCTTACGACAACCTACTACAAAATATGATGTTTAGAGGGTCCTTGATAACTTAAAAAGCTTGATACTACAACTTGCTAACCTATAACTTGATAACCTTAAGGACTTTGATAGCATGCTCTTAATGTTGGTATTGATTACACTATCATCATTACAATCATTATTAAGCAGTACATGGAAATATGTTGGATATAACTTGGATTTGCAAATGAAAAGGACGGGGGGGGGGTGGGGGTGGGGAACAATGACGGAATATTTGTGTGTGTTTGTGAGAGAGAGAGAGAGGAGAGAGAGAGAGGAAGGAGAGAGAGAAGAGAGAGAGAGGAGAGGAGGGAGGAGGGTGGACGGAGGAGAGAGAGAGAGAGAGAGGAGAGAGAGAGAGGAGAGGAGAGAGAGAGGGGAGAGAGGGGCGAGAGGAAGACGAGAGAGAGAGACGTGAGAGAACGGAGAGGGGGAGAGAGAGGAGAGGAGAGAGGGGGGGCGAAGAGAGAGAGAGAGGGAGATATGAAAGTAAAGAAATAGTACATATCTTAAGCCCATTAGTCCTCCCTTCATTTGCTCACCGCGTATGGGCCACCTTCTGCATGGCCATGGCGTCTCCACCCGGTACATCATCGTGTTGTTGAATGCCCAGCCCGCAGAAGAGGGAAGAGGTGAAGGACTACACGAGACAGGGGGAGAGAACATAAGAACACTTGAAGAACATAAGAGAATAAGGAAGTACAAGAGGCCGCGAGACTACACGTAGGTTACTTAGTTCCAAAGTTAGGCATTAGGAGAGAGGAAAAAAAAAAAAGAAGATCAAGGAATAAGAATGTTGAGTATGGAATTCTTTCTACAAGCGAGTAAGGGGCAATTATAAGGGGGAGGAAAAAGGAATTAATTTGCGGCCACTTTTCCACGCAGTTCATTAATAAAAGCACCATAAAACAGCAGACGGTGAGAGGCCTGCCACGCGGGGGAAGAAGGAAAGGGATGATCAGGAAAAGAAATGTTGAGTTAGGGAATTTTTTATACAAGACGAGGAGGACAGGAGGTAATTAATGGGTGGAAAAAGATCCAACTTGTGTAGATTCGGAATAAGAAATGCTTTTTTTACAAGCACTTTTTCATACTAGGGAGAAGACAGAGGAATGAATGGGGGAAAAGGGATCAACTTCGTGCGCCTTTTCCGGATAGTCCTACACTTTTTAGCACCATAACAAAAATACAGTAAAAACCTTATACTCGGATAATTGGGCCAAGGGATGGTACCGAGTAATGGAAGGATCGAAAATGGGGGGATTATATATGGGGCGTATTAGATATGTATAAACAACAAAAAAAATTAATAATAATAATAACAAAAAAACCTAGGGTAGGAAATTCGCAACCCCCAAAAAAAAATAAATAAGATATAATAAAAAAAAAAAAATCTAGAGCGAGGAAATTTGACCCCTTAATAAAAAAAAAAACAAAAAAAAAAAAAAAAAAAAAAAAAAAAAAAAAAAAAAAAAAAAAAACAAAAAAAAAAAAAAAAAAAAAAAAAAAAAAAAAAAAAAAAAAAAAAAAGAGGTCCGAATGTCAAAGTCCGGAATAAGAGGGTCACGGAATACGAGAGGTTTTACTGTACAATACTTCAGCAAAGATTAAACCATGTATCAATATCTATGCAAGGCACAGTTCAATCATTAAATTACATAATTCTAACTCTCTTGTTGTATATGTTAAGGCGACAAGGAACCTGTCGCTGTGTCCTAAATATCAACTCTCTTATAATTAGTGGTTTTTCATTAGTGAATCTCATGAAGTTCATATTTACCTCCAAAAAGGGATTCGTCATTTCGAAAGGGTGAAAGTTGAGGCTTGGATGTCTCTTGGCCCGGCCAGGGGAGAAAAACACCACATGGAGAAGTGGGAGAAGAGAGGGGACGTAGTAGGGAGGCAAAAGGAAGGTATATATGAGAAAATAAAAGAAAGAGAGGGGAGTAGGAAGGCAAAATGAAGGTATATAATAGAGGGGGGAAAGAGAGGGGAGTAGGGAGGCAAAGGAAGGTACAGGAGAAAATAAAAGAAAGCGATGGGGTAGGAAGGGAAAAAGGTTTATGAGGATATAAGCAGGACTACATACTCATACACAAACAAAACTGAGTTATTACACCTCAAGGATGGTAAAAAGATTGTATTGTTGCTTTATAACTGCAAAAAAGAATCAGAACATCAGGTGTTAGGAGTTTTTTTTTTTTTTTTTTTTTAAGGCCGGTTACCACTAGTCCGCTTCTACGGCCGCCGCTGCCGTTCACCGCCCAACAATGACGTCACCATCATCACACCTTGAGTGGTTGTAATAATGTAGTGATTGTTATAAAAAAAAAAAAAAAAAAAAAAAAAAAAAAAAAAAAAAAAAAAAAAAAAACGGCAAAGTTCGCAACTCTCCGCTCGAGCGGACAACCGCGCGAGCGGGAGAGCGATGACTTGATTTTTAAACTTTTTGTACGGCAGCAGACAGAGGTGTCACGGCCGACTTTTTTGTGACCGTCATTGTGGGAGGTGATGTACGGCAGCTCGGCGGCCGATACAAGCGGGCTAGTGGGAACCGGCCATTAGGGTAAATAAAGAGGCTGAGGGGGGGGAAGGGGGCAGGTGAACACGGGGTGCAGATGAGAATACAAAGCTGAACAGGTGAGTTAGAATTGACCTGTAGAGTCAATGAATTCAATACTGTAAGAAAAGGGAGACAGGTAACATACATAGGTAAGAAGGGAAGAAGGAGGAAGGGGCAAGGTTAATTTAATAGGGACTGATGAAAACAACAAAACTGGATGTAAGAAACACGATTACAATTTATAATAAGTTGGGAATTCCAGTCAGCAAAATTTCAAGCTGATTGGGATTCGATAATTTTAGAATGGAAGAATTTTTTTTTCTTCTCTCTTTCTCACTCTTCATATGGCTACATTTTATGTACTACATTTCACCGTGTTGTCGTTCCACTTCTCTATTCAATACCTTTTCTCAGGCTACCTGTTGATCTATTCGCTCCACATTCTCCATTTTCCTCCTTCAAAAATAACCCTTTCCCCACTTCCCATACCCTTTCCTTCCTTCCCTCCTCTCCTCTCTCTCTCTCCCTCTCTCTCCCCCCTCCTCCCTCTCTCTCTCTCTCTCTCTCTCTCTCCTCTCCCTCGCTCTCTCTCTCTCTCTCTCCCCCTCCTCTACTCCTCCTCCATCTCTCTCCTCTCTCTCTCCTCTCTCCTCTCCCCTCTCTCTCGCTCTCTCTCTCTCCTCTCTCTCTCTCTCTCTCTCTCTCCTCTCTCTCCCTCTCCTCCCTCTCTCCTCTCTCTTCTCTCCTCTCCTCTCTCTCTCCTCTCTCCTCTCCTCCTGTCCCTCTCTTCCCCCTCTCTCCCCACCTCCTCCTTCCCCCTCTCCTCCCTCCTCTCTCCCCTCCCCTCTCTCCTCCCCTCTCTCCCCCCCCCCTCTCATCTCTCCTCCCCTCCCCCTCCCCTCCTCTCTCTCTCCTCTCTCTCCCCACCCCCCCCCCCCCTCCCTCCTCCCCCTCCCCTCCTCACTCTCTCTCTCTCCTTCTCTCCTCCCAGCCCCCCCCCCCCCCTTCCCTCTCTCCCCTCCACCCCCCCGCACCACCCTCCCACTTCCCCCCCCCCGACCGAGGATTCCGCCGTTTTTCCCCCCCCTTCCCCCACCCTCTTCCCCCCCCCTTTTTCTTTAGGGGGGTTTTTTATTTTTTTCAAAACCTCCCCTCACCCCAAAAACCCTCACTTATACCATCCTATCCCCCTCCACTCCCCATCATACCCCCAGCACTTAAACCCCACCATTTTCCCCCCCAAAACCCCCACCAGACCACCCCACGCCCCCCCCCCACCACCACCACCACCCCCCCACCACCACCACCCCACCACCCCCCCCACCACCCCACCCACCCCACCACCATTCCACTCCTAAACACCTCACCACGCACCACCCTCACTCACTCACCCATCACGCATCCCCCTCACGCAACCACGTCACCACTCACTCACCACCACGCACTCCCCCCATCACCCCACGCACTCACTCACTAAACCCCCTCACGCATCCATCACTCACTCACCCCTCACCACTCACTCCCGTCACTCACCTCACCACCACTCTCACCATCCCCACTCACTCCCCTCCCCCACCTCACTCCTCACTCACGCACCCTCACTCACTCACCACTCACTCACCACCACCAATCACCACGCCTCACTCACCACGTTCACTCACTGCACTCACTACTCAATCATCTCCAAGATCATCTCACTCACTCACATCACAGTCACGCACTCACGCATCGTCAGCTCTCACAATCACTCACGTCACTCACCCTCACTCACTCACCTACCTCTCACTCACTCTACCACTCATCTCACCACCACGTTCTACTTACTCACTCACTCACTCTCACTCACCATCCACTCACTCACGTCACCACTCCTCCTCCCACCTCACATACCTCACTCACCTCCTCACTCTCACTCCATCGCACTCACCACTCACTCATCTCCACTCACTCACACTCACCCACTCACTCATACTCCACTCACTCTCACTCACTCACGCCCTCACTGCCTCACTCTCGTCATCCTCACTCACTCACTCACTCACTCACTCATCTCATCTCACTCACTCATCCTCCACGCTCACCACTCACTCACTGCACTCACCACTCACCTGTCACTCACTCACTCACTCACTCACGTCACTCACTCACTCACGTCACCCCTCTCACTCACTCACTCACTCACTCACTCACGCGCATGCACCTCCCTCATCCTCACCCCACTCACTCACTGCACTCTACTCACTCACTCACTCTCTCCCTCTCCTCCCTCCTCCCTCTCCTCCTCTCGTCTCTCTCGCTCTCTCTCTCTCTCTCTTCTCTCTCTCCTCGCCTCTCTCTCTTTCTCTCTCTCTCTCTCTCTCTCCATCTCTCTCTACTCTCTCTCTCTCTCTCTCTCTCTCTCTCTCTCTCTTCTCTCTCCTCTCTTCTCTCCTCTCTCTCTCTCCTCCACACACACACACACACCACCCAGTCCATTCACCCATCTATCCACCTCCCTCACCAATGATTTGGAAGTTCCTGTTACGTATAGGCATAGCCAGCAAGGACCTGACATTCCCCGCACTTCCCTTCTCCACCTCCAGACACTCGGCGATGTTCAGGTTTCCCCCGACGAGGCCACCTGCTCGGCCAGGTGGAGAAGGTGTTTGGCCATCTCACTCGACCCGACCTGCTTGGCGCTGGAATAAAGAGGCGAGGATTAGGTGAGGGGTACTGTGTGTGTGTGTGTGTGTGCAGGTGTGTGTGTGTGTTATTGGTGATTTACATATTTTTACAGACTGTGAAAATATGATCTACCGTGAACCACAGTAGATCTTTGTATATGCCTGTTTGTCTATTTACCTATTATTCAGGGAGACTTTCATGCATGTTCTTACTACATTTGTGTATATTGATAGAAGAAGGAAGCTATTATTGTTATTATTATATTCCTCATAATTAATGCCAACTATACATCACCATTCACCATTACCTCTTACCCCTCTCATCACTATCACAATGCCACTTCATCACTTTCTAGTATTAGCCATCACCACAAACACACTCACCACTACTCACCATTCATCATATACCGATTTCATCACTAATCATCATCATAACACTACACTTTACCACTTTCACCATCAGTCATCACCACATTATCATCACTATCACCACCATCATCACCACTTTTACCAACAGTCAACATCACTACGACACCTTCACCACTAACACCACCACCATCATCACTATCATCACCACCACCACCATCACTATCATCAACACACACCTCATAACTATCACCACCACCATCATCACTATCATCACCATCGTCACTACCACCATCATCACTATCATCACCACCACCATCTTCACTATCATCACCACCACCATCACTATCATTACTACTACCATCATCACTATCATCACCACCACCATCATCACTATCATCACCACCACCATCATCACTATCATCACCACCACCATCATCACACACCTCATCACTATCATCACCACCACCATCATCACTATCATCACCACCACCATCATCACTACCACCATCATCACTATCATCACCACCACCATCATTACTATCATCACCACCACCATCATCATTATCATCACCACCACCATTCATCACCATCATCACTATCATCACCACCGCCACCATTCATCACCATCACCATCATCACCACCACCACCATCACCATCACCACCACCATCACCACCATTCACCATCATCACCACCACCATCATCACCACTACCACCACCATTCATCACCATTCATCACCATCACCAACACCATCATCACCATCATCACCATCACCACCATTCACCATCATCACCACTACCACCACCACTTACTTATTCTCACCGCCTTGGCCGGACACAGGGCAGTTCAGCTCAAATATCTTGGAGAACTTCACATTCGTTTCATGATGGCGGTGTTGTCGCCACCGTGGTGTCTGAAGCTGCTGCTGCTGCTGCTGCTACTGCAGGCGACGCTGAGTCATCCTGCGAAGCCTCTCAGGACACTGGGGGTTCCAGGCGTGGTGTTTCATCCCGCAATTCGGACACTTTGCGGTGGTGGCCTCCTTGGCCTTGTGGCGGCCAATGCAATCCTCCGTCGGGTGGTTAAGGCTGCACACTCCACACCTGACTGAGTGCTCGCATCTAACCTGCAGGTGGTTGAAGTGCTGGCACTTGTAGCACCTCACCGGCTTGCTCCGGTAGGGGCGTAAGGTGTAGGTGCCCCAGGAACGCAGGGTCAGCTTGGCAGGTCGCGGCCCCTCGTGGACAATCATCACCTGCCTCGTGGCGATGTTGTCCCACCCACACAGCCGTGTGGGCGGACACCACGTGGGGGTGCGCCTTCACCGCATCGAGGGGGAAGTCAACAGAGTAGCGCTCCAGCACTACCTTGTGCCTCCTCACACTAGGGTCAAGGAGGAGCACCCTATTGCCTTCCTCAGCGAGGCGCCGCAGGAGCGCCCTAGACTCCTCGTCCTTGGGGGTGAGGATATATTCTCCGGAGAGATTGGGCCTCACCTCCATCCTCAGGGTCGGGTTCTCGTCCTCGAGGGCCGTGATGGCCAGGTAGGCGCTGGCGTGGTCCCCCAGGCTTCCCAGCTTGAACTTGGGCCGGGCGTCGCGACCGTTGACCACGGTGGTCCAGTCCTTGCCCTGCTCGGCCTCCTGCCGATCCTCGCTCCTGTATGACATGTCGATGACGAGAAGCGCACTCTCGTCAGTGTCTACGTGGGCCTCGTCAGCGCTAGCGAGCTCGCGCTCGAGACTACGGGCGGCCTTTTTAGGCGTCGATGTGTTGGGAGGGGACGACGAGGAGGAGCGATCCAAAGCCCACTTCTCCACCCCTGGCGTGAAAACACGCGCAGGTGCAGCACTGCGTGTGGTCGGGGCCATTTTCACTAGCGTGTTCAGTCACAGATCCGGGTGTTGGCACAGGCGCGGTCACTCGAGTAGTCGAGGCGGCAAGGACGTGGTGGGTCGGGAAAGGGTCACGCGGCGTGCACAGCGGGCCTCACGGAGCGACCCCGTCTGACCTCGCCGGCGGCTCACGCGCGACGAGCAGTGATCATATTGATTTGTAAAGGTTTATTGTATAATTAAACAGGGACATATATATATATATATATATATATATATATACAATACAAGCATGTACAGAAATACACATACAGCAGCAAAAAAGTACAAAGCGGGCATCAGCCCGCCGGTGAGGAGAGTTTCCCGTCAAGCTACGGGAGGGTCGCGTGGAGGCGTGGTGACGGTGAGTCACCTGCGTCACTGGTCACCCGGCCGGGGGCGGCAGGGTGTGGGTGATGTGTCAGCGGGGAGGGGGTGTTGCTCGCAACACCTCCAACATCACGTCTCTCGGGGTGTGGCGGACCATGAGGGCGGCCCTGACTTCACGCCCACTCAGCAGCCCCCCACCTGCAGGCTGGGCGGCGGGGGCCGGGCCGGGCCTTAGGGGGGCGGTGGCGGGGCAGGACAGGAGGTAGTGCACCAGTGGGCGACGGGTGTGCTTCCCGCAGTGGTCGCACTCTTGTCCCTCAAAGTCCTCCTGCAGCTCCTCTCTGGTGCAATAGCCCAGACGCACACGCTGCAGTAGTGCGCCGTCTGCCCTGGGGCTAAATTCAGAGAGGCTAACGTCCATGCTTCACTACCTAGCATCATCCATCAGCTGTTCTGGCATTCTGCGGGCACGTTGATGGCGTACTTAAAGACGTTAAGCTGTCAAAACATAGCGACCACGGTAGGGGTGGCGTAGAGCACGCAATATACATAAAAATACTCATAAATTGAGTATATATGATGTTTTCTGACTCAAGAACTGAACAGGGCAAGTATACAAATGAAATTAGGCCATAAAACAATCTCCTACACTCGTGGTGAGTTTATTATGAGTTTGTTATGGGGTAATGGGCCGAGTGGTGAACGGCGGCACCTCACCGAGACCACCTCGCTTCACCACACCGGCGGGTAGTTGCCACTAACCGCCACGCGCACGGCTCCGCATCAGACTGCAGGTATAATGGCTCCCTTTTCCTTAATAAAAACCCAAGCCCTTGTCCATCCAGCCGTGATGGGTACCGGGTGTTAGCCGGGGTTTGTGACCCGCCTCCCGGGGTGGTTGCTTCCCCCAAATGGCAGGAAGACCAGTTACGAATAGAGAGATTATCAAGCGGAAAAGATCACCCATAGTGACGCCGTAGCGCCACTGCCATATCTCGTACCAGAATCTCCGCAAGCTCCGGGTTGTAGAAATAGAGGAAGTTAGTTAAGCTAAAGACCGTGCCCTTTAACTCTCTCTGAATGTCTGCCCTGGGTTGTTGCTGGGTAGCGTCCAGTGGGTGGTAGTCGGTGGCCGCAGCGTACCAGGCCGCCTGCCTCTTCCTCGCCTCCAGCTCTCGGTGTGTCTGGTGGGTGCGGTGTGCTGCGGCCCGTCTCGTCTGCGCCTTGAGCCGCTGTAAGCTGGGAGGCACGTGCATGGTGACGCTGGGGCCGTTGGCGGCTCGCTTGGCGGCCACGTCCGCCGCCTCGTTATCTCGGACCCCTACGTGGCTGGGGATCCAGTTGAGCCTGACACGCCTTCCCTGCGCGGCAAGGCTCTGATGGCTTCCCAGGATGGTGGTGGTGAACCTCACGTTGTCCTTGGGATGCGGCTGTTGGAGGGCCTGCAGCCCCGTCCAGGGCAGACATTCAGAGAGAGTTAAAGGGCACGGTGTTTAGCTTAACTAACTTCCTCTATTTCTACACCCTGGAGCTCGGGGGGATTCTGGTACGAGATATGGCAGTGGCGCTACGGTGTCGCTATGGGCTTCGATAGCTGATTGGCTGAGCGAGTACAATGACGTCACAGCCTCGCCAGCAAATCACATAGTATTTCTCAAAAAGTGTCAACCAATCACAAGGTTTCCACGCTCTCAGCTGTGTTTACAAATTTTATCATCCACACCAAAATCAGCTGTCCGTGTTTGTTTTGGTTGAACTGTCCACCACCGTTTTCTCCGTACTTAATTCTCAAAAAGTAGGTCATTCCATGATTCCTTCTTAATAATACCTGTTCCCACCTCCACACAGGGTGCAGTCAGCTCGTACGCAAGTTGTTTCGTAGGTCACCGCTAGTGCTTATAGGTCTGCTAGTGCTTATAGTGTTGGCCGAAGCCAGCACCCCGGGAGGCGGGTTACAAACCCCCGGCTAACAACCGGTACCCATTCACTGCTGGGTGGACAGGGGCTCGGGTTTTAAGGAAACAGCCCAACTGTTTCCGCTCCGCCCGGGGATCGAACCCGGGACTTCTCGGTTGTGAACCGAGCGTGCTAACCCTTACACCACGGAGTACCTAGAAAGCATGTATCCTTATCCCTTTGAGTGTGTGTGTGTGTGTGTGCGTGTGTGTGTGTGTATGATCCTCACATATAGAGGGCAGTCGCGCGGAGCAAACTATTGTTATACGTATATGTTTATTGTACGTTATGTTTAACATATATAACTATATGTTAAACATAAGATATGTCATAAGTTACTAACATAACCTCACTATAACCCCTAAAAATTACTAGCCTAACCTCACTATAACCGTGGCCACCGAGATGACAGGTGGCCAGCATGCATAAATGAATTAGCAGCATGCATAAATTAGCGTTAACTAAGTAAATAACATCATGAAATCGGGTATTTTTTCCAGATTGATGATGTTATTTATTTAGTTAACGCTAATTTATGTATGGTTCTAATTCCTTTATCAGAAAAGAAAATATATCAATGGAAAGCTAATGCAATTCCGCTTCTATTGATGTTCTCCATGTAAAAAGTTTTTACGCAAAATATTAAATGGCGAAGAGTTTAAGTTAATGCATATTTCTTGAAAGCCTCATAATGGCATTTCTTTTGTGTGTTTTACGGTTTTTTATTGGATAATATTATAGAACAAACATTTCCAAAGATAACAGTATATCTTTTATACCAATAAACATATATTCGGTAGGAAATTACCCGATTTCATGATTTTTAATATTTAGTTAACGCTAATTTATGCATACTGCTAATTCATTTATGACTAAACGAAATATATCAATGGAAAGCTAATTAAATTCCGCTTCTATTGATATTCTCCATGTAAAGAGTTTTCGAGCAAAATATTAAATGGCGAAGAGTTTAAGTTAATGCATATTTCTTGAAAGTCTCATAATGGCATTTCTTTTGTGTGTTTTACGATTTTTTATTTGATAATATTATAGAACAAATATTTCCGAGGATAACAGTATATCTTTTATACTGATAAACATTATATTAGGTAGGTAAACTTGTACGGGGAGCGGAGCGGGTGGGATCCGCATGGTATGACGTCACGGGCGATGTAGCAGGGCTTGTCATCTCGGTGGCCACGTTATAACCGTGGCCACCGAGATGATAAGGCCTGGTGGATCGCCCGTGACGTCACACCATAAGGATACCACCCGCTCCGCTCCCCGTACAAGTTTACCTACCTAATATAATGTTTATCAGTATAAAAGATATACTGTTATCTTCGGAAATGTTTGTTCTATAATATTATCAAATAAAAAACAGTAAAACATACAAAGAAAATGTCATTATGAGACTTTCAAGGAATATGCATTAACTTAAACTCTTCGCCATTTAATATTTTGCTCGCAAACATTTTACATGGAGAATACACTGGTCGACACCAAAAATTGTTCTGAGTTCATTGTGTGTGGGTTGGAAAGCATTTTCGCTGCTGATTTCAAAAATGGCATTGCTTTTTCTCTAGCACGTGTAGTTTTTGAAATATCGGCATTTTAAATTTTAATAGCTATTATAATTATATACGTATATATAATTATATAATTAATCGAAACAATCCCCCTACGTTAATATATATTACTCGTAATTAAATTATGGGGGTGCCTGCGGTTTTATTAGGACCTAATGTACATATCTGGCAAAAAATATACTTAAATTATGTTACTTTCACGTTGTAGCGTCCAGCAATAGTCCCCTATCATGTTGGGACTGAATCGTCCTTGGTATCGGGTTTCCATGGTGGCAATGTCCTGGTGGAAACGTTCCCCCTGCTCATCACTGACCGCGCCAAGATTCGTTGGGAAGAAATCAAGATGTGAATGGAAAAAGTGGATTTTGAGTGACATCCGAGCCCCAAGCGGTAACTCTTCAACATGTCATTTACAAGTTCCTCATAATTCGATGCTCGAACATTACCTAGGTAGTTCTTTATAGCAGCCAAAAAGCTCTTCCAAGCAGCTTTTTCCAGGGCAGTTAGGCTCTTTACAAAGTCATCATCATTGAGTAGTTGACGAATTTGAGGGCCATTGAAAACACCTGCCTTTACTTTGGCTTCAGATACAGTGCGTTCAAACTTTGCTAACAAATACTGAAAGCCAGCACCATTTTGATCCATGGCCTTCACAAAATATTTCATTAACCCAAGTTTCAGATGCAATGGAGGTAAGTACACCTTTTCACTGTCAACAAGAGGTTTGTACATACAGTTGAACCTGCCAGGTGAGTCTTTCGGTCGTGCTGGCCATTCCTTTTGTTTGTAATGTTTGCTGTCCGCTCTTAGAGTCCCACAAACAAAGAAAAAACACATGTGCTTAGTGTAACCTAACTGGAGTCCTAGAAGCAAGGAGATTACCTTCAGGTCCCCACACAGATTCCACTGATGTTCTTCATATTTAACAGCAGATAAAAAAGTCTTCATAGTTTCATAAGTTTCACTCATTTCATGGCCATGCGCAATTGGAACACTCGGAAGCTTATTTCCTTTATGCAGAAGAACGGCCTTTAGCGTGTTTTTTCCTAAATCTATGAACAGCCGCCACTCACTCTTATCATAAGTGTGAGACTCACAAAGTTGTTCCATGAGTGTGTCAACATCAAAGCAGTAACAGAGCTTGTGTTCCATCTTGAAGAAGCTTGAAAGTACTTTATGTCTACGACGAAACGTGGTGATGAGAACTCCTTCTTGTAGCAAATTCCATTCCTTGAGACGAGATCCAAGGACTTCACTTTTCTCCTTGGGTAGATCTAGGTCCCTAGCAAGGTCATGTAGCATTTCCTGACTGATGAATTTGGGCTCTCTGTTGTCTGCCATTTCTTGAAAGTCTGTATCCATGGGATTATCCTCCTCGTTCGAATCTAATTCACTTATAGCACTTGCAATTGGAACATTTGGAACTGGGAGATCAGGACCATGTGGCACAGGCCTGATGGCAGAAGGTACGTCAGGATACCTGATTTTAGTTCGCGTTTTTACTGAATATCTTTTGATGTTAGTGAGGCAGAAGTAGCAGTCCAGTACTGTGATCCTTTTGTTCACGCCCAAACCATTGGGATGCCGAATGCCATGCCTGATGGCCGTTTGCCACGCATCCATTCATTCAAGTGGTTCACACAGGGGTTGCATGCTACGTGAGGGGCCCACTTCTTATCTTGATCACCTATACGGCACTTGAAGTAATGCAGATAAGCTGCTTTAACATTCTTTGTAAGAGGTTTCTTCAGACTGTCAGGGGTAAAAATTCCACATATGTAACAAAAACTGTCCGATGCATTCACACAGTTACGGCGCTCCATCACAGCTCGGTACAAGGTACTATATACGGTAAACCAACTAAAATTAGGACTCCACTAAATCAAACACATCATATCTGCAAAGAAAAATAAAATGTTTAAACATATGTCAATAGCTGTACGATCAGTAGGTAAAAATGTACTACACAGCCTGCTAACCCCTCGCCAATACGCAGCGCGTACACCCTCCCCTGCTCACTGCACAAACCACACTGACTCAAAAAACACTGCACTGCGCTAAATAGGCTTTGAGAAAAGAAAAGATTAAGAGTTTAAAATGAAAACATTGATGAAACCTATTTCTGCTGATTTTACCCATATTTTTTCATGAATTGCGTCTGGTTCTCAAAAACTGGACGTGATAGAGTTAATTGAACATCAGATTCGAGTTAAGCAGGGTCGATTTACCTATAATCAGCTTCATTTAGTCCAGAACCATGTCTTCGATTTTTTTTTGGCGACCAGTGATATCAATAGAAGCGGAGTTTAATTAGCTTTCCATTGATATATTTCGTTTAGTGATAAATGAATTAGCGGCATGCATAAATTAGCGTTAACTAAATATAAAAAATCATGAAATCGGGTAATTTCCTACCTAATATATGTTTATCAGTATAAAGTATATACTGTTATCTTCGGAAATGTTTGTTCTAATAAATACCATCATGAAATCGGGTAAATTACCCGATTTCATGATTTTATTTATTTAGTTAACGCTAATTTATGCATGGTTCTAATTCATTTATCAGAAAAGGAAATATATCAATGGAAAGCTAATTAAATTCCGCTTCTATTGATATTCTCCATGTAAAAAGTTTTGCACAAAATATTAAATGGCGAAAAGTTTAAGTTCATGCATATTTCTTGAAAGTCTCATAATGGCATTTCTTTAGTGTGTTTTACGGTTTTTTATTTGATAATATTATTATCAAATTTTTATTATTTTTATTTTGAGTTTACAGTCCCTGTATATAATTCTTGAGAAAAATGTATGCGATTAATGTCAGATGCTGGAGACATGCTTCAGTACAGGGCCACTTGATTGTTTGACCTCTGGATATAGTTTAAACTAATCATTAAGTGTTTCAAGTACAATATGATATTCCAACTTGACATTTGCCAACAGGTGGGGGGGCTCCTGTTGATGTCAAGTACACCGATGCGGAAAAGGAGTTGCTCAAGTTGTTGTCCCCAACAGCAGTTATTGGGGTGCCTATGCCTGAGAGCGAGACTACTGCTCTAAGTAAGCAAATTAATTTATATATTTTTTCAATTTCTTATCCATTCATGAAAATATTTACAGTATCTTCACATTAGAATCACTTTATTGAGACAGATATACCAAACTTTACTTGTAATAAACTCTTTTATTGTGTCAATATATGTTCTTTCCTATGTTTCAGGCATCTCCAGCCGTACAGAGACCCTTCCCTCAACAAGTGGTGCTGTAGACAAGCCCTTTCCCACCATGAGGGAGATCACTATTGTGGTCGATGGGGAGGAGGTAACCTTCCCTAGAGGCAAATTTTTTGCTCAAGGCACCAGCGGCGCAAGGTAAATAAGATAGGAACATTAGGATGAGTTAATGTCATAACTACATATTGCTCAATTAGTGTAGATGCATTCATTATATGGTACCTGGAACTGTCGCTGATAGGAATTTTTGGCAACGTCAGCCATTGTTAAATTTTTTCACGTCGGCGGGAGTTCCAATTTCCGGCTACAGTTCCATTCTTGATGTTGATATTACAATACACAATATATACATTTAATAGTTTATAATAACTCAAGCGCAGTCCAGAATGACGGCGGGTCACGTCAAGAAGTCTTACGGCGGATTGGCATAGCCCACGGTATTATGGACTCGCTCAGGAGGAGTATTTGGCGTTGTCGCTACCTGTGCAGGAGGACAAAGATCTGACTCTTCAAGTCGCTTGTGATCCCTGTCTTACTCTATGTTTGTGAGACATGGACACTAAATAGTGACTTGAAGAGGCGAATCGATGCCTTTGGTAATAAGTGTCTTCGCAGAATCATGGGGTATCACTGGGATGATTACGTGTCAAATCAGCAACTGCACCATGAGACTGAATCGAGGCCTATTCCCAGCTAACACAGTTACGTATTTTTTACGTAATATAAAGGTAGCAGTTTTGTAACTTTTACGTAGCAAAAATACGTAACTAGTACGAATTTGTGTGGACGCCCAGGTATGTCCTAACTACGTATTTCACTACGTAACGGACAACCTTTATACAACATTTAGCGAACCATTTGCACGTAACTACAACCTTTGTACTACCTTCTGATCACGTACCATCACCTTCTCACAACCTATTTGCTACATCCCATTACGTTTTTGCTACGTTACTACTACCTTCAGCAAGCACATTTGCACGTAACTACAATCTTTGTACTACCTTCTGATCACGTACCATCACCTTTTCACAACCTATTTGCTACATCCCATTACGTTTTTGCTACGTTACTACTACCGTCAGCAAGCACATTGCCACAACCTTCCTGGTACGTACCATTAACTTTCTGCAACGGTTCTTGCTACAGCTCCTTCCGTTGCAGAAACCTTGCCACGGAAACCTTGCCACTGTTGTCTATGTGCATTAAAAGAAAAGTAAAGGATGTGATGTATGTTTTACTGCCCTTAGTCACATAACCAGTCCTTTACCTTTCTTTTAATGCACATAGACAACAGTGAAAATCAACAGTATAGTCACATTTGAGAATTAAATGACCCTGAAATGCTATGTTGATCTTAACTTAAGCAGTGTATGAACAAAGATAGAATATGACATCGTTAACTGATACTTTATTTATACTTCTCATCTTTCTTTTATCAATGTTTATACAATTACAACAATATATAACTTATTTACTTAAAGCATGTCAAAGTGGACGACTAGGTGAAGAAAAAATTCATATGCAGAGAAAAGAGAATGATAATAATTCAGTTCACTAATAAAGGCACTTGTTATCTTCCTGTCAGTCACGTCAGTCACAGTAATCTTCCATTTATTCATAACAACTACTCATTATCTACACCTATTATTATACACCATATTAACGCATATACCACACGCAAACTTTCATCATAATTGTTCAACAGATATGAAAGTTGGTAAATTTCCAGATGAACACCGAACTTCCGTTGATGGACGAAACTATTTTGTTTGGGTGAGTTTTGATGTGCTTTGAATGAATCTAACCGTTTCTGTCACAATTTGTGTGTGTGTGTGTGTGTGTGTGTGTGTGATTTGCAACAAAAATTACACAAACACAAATTGAAACCTAACTGAACCTATACCTAACTTAACCTATTATATACCTAACCTAACCTTTACCTATCTTTAAAAAAAAAAAAAAAAAAAAAAAAAAATTGCGACAGAAACGGCTAGCAGATTAATTTAAAGCACATCAGAACTCACCAGAAAAAATTTGTTTCGTCCACCAAAGTGAATTCAGTGTTCATCTGGAGTAATACCTGAAAGTCATATAATCTTGTACCTCATATTTTTACTAATCAACTGACAGCTACAAAAGGTAGAATACGATAATTGAATAGGATGTATATATCTAATTAACACTCAACACACTCACCACTTAATGACTAACTCTCCCTAACACTCCTCTCAACACACTCACCACTTAATGACTAACTCTCCCTAATACTCCTCTCAACACACTCACCACTTAATGACTAACTCTCCCTAATACTCCTCTCAACACACTCACCACTTATGCAACTCCTAACACTCCTCACACACTCACCACTTAATGACTAACTCTCCCTAATACTCCTCTCAACACACTCACCACTTAATGACTAACTCTCATCCTAACACTCCTCTCAACACACTCACACTACT
>JACEEZ010011815.1:116355-128855 GCA_016584305.1 Chionoecetes opilio
AGAGAGATTACTAAAAATTAAAGTGTGATACAGCACTACTATATGAAGAAACCAGCATGGGAATCTATGAGCATATGCTTAACATATCATTCTGGATATTAGTTCCAATAAAAATATAAAAAATTGAAAAGATATGAAATTAATAAAGGCATGTACATTCTTATAACATACAGTCCCAGCCCTATGAAATAACTATTGGCTCCCATGCTTCCTTCTCTTTGTCTTGGATGTACTTTGAAGATGATCTCTCGGAAGGCTTAGAGACTGCAGCCTGAAAATCGTAATGAATTTAAATGCGTAGCCATGAAAATATCGATATGAAAAGATTAAAAATTATCACTACATAATGTATTACTCCATCTTGTTGGGGGGGGGGGGGGGGGGGGGGGGGGGAGGGGGGAGAGAGGAGGGGAGGGAGGAGGGGAGAGAGGAGAGAGAGAGAGAGAGAAAAGAGAGAGAGAGATAGAGAGAGAGAGAGAGAGAGAGAGAGAGAGAGGAGAGAGAGAGAGGAGAGGTTAGAGAGTAGAGAGCAGAGAGAGAAGAGAGAGAGAGAGAGAGATGGAGCAGAGAGAGAGATGAGGAGAGAGAGAAGAGGAGATCGAGAGAGATGAGAGGAGAGAGAGAGAGAGTAGAGAGAGAGAGAGAGAGAAGAGAGACGAGAGGAGAGAGAGAGAGAGAGAGTGTTTCCTCCATGTTCACAAGGTGTTACCTGTTCTGCTTTAAACGTTCCAGAATATGTCAGAAAAACTTGCCCCCCCCAAAAAATAATATTTACAACTGCAGTAAAACATTTTCTACCGTCTATAACACCTCCCACAAGTTGAGATGATGGCCATATAAGGAGCTGGGCATTGAACCAATTATCTGTCGGGTTTGAGGGAAGCATTAAGACTAGTGTGGGAAAGGATTCCCCCTCTTTAGCGGCCCATTGGCTCTTACACAGTTTTTCAGCCTCAATACCCCCAGCCTCCACTTCAGGTCATCCTGATACCCCCTCTCTAACCTGCCTCTATTTATTTCTTCCGACGTTTTCCTTGAAAATTCCCTTGAAAAGATGATGGCTATGAATGAACAAGCAGTTAAAATGTATGGACTTGTATTACATTTTCAATAGGTAAGTTAGTTGCATCATTATACATACATACAGTGTCTAGTTTTTCTTCAGGATTACTTTTTGGATACCCCCATGAACCCATTCGATATTCCCTGGGGATAATTATGCATTACTTTAATAATACTTCAGCTTACCCCTTGTCCCACTTATTCATATGGCCGCTTCAAAGGGCATTCACAGAATACATACAACATTCTTATATTCCTTGTCACAAGAAGAGATATGAATGAATCATATGAATAAATCATGCATACACAAACATTATATATATATATATATATATATATATATATATATATATATATATATATATATATATATATATATATGTATATATATCCTCCCCCGGACATATTTGGCATGGCCGGACATGTGTCCGGAATGGCCACTAGGGGTCAGGACACAGCCGTTCGGGGTGAGAGGACAAGAGTCATTGTCATAGTCATTGTATCGACGCCATTGTCTACACATCCTACACATTGTATTATGATCAAACTCGGTTGCTGCGTGGCATAGTTATTCAGGAGCAGCACAGGGGGCAAATAATCTAAAATCTCCAGCTTCTTTGCACAGCGTCCCAAGTCACCTCAACCCGCTGCTGCACCTCAGTCACCTCAACCGGCAACTGCAACCGAGTCACTCGAGTCACCTCAAGCTATAGCCCGAGTGGTGCCACCAGGCCGCCCAAGCGACGTATAGCTGTCCTTAGTGACACCTCAGACTCTGAATATCAAGGTATTTGGGCTCACACTACACTATACGATCACAATATTTCGATACTGCACTGTCGTGTCATAGAATATACTGTACTGTACTTTATTTTTCCATACTGTATTTTTTTCCATGTTTCTATGTTTCAGTACACAACTGTACGTACAATGTCGGAAGTCGCCGGACTTTACCAGATAAAATCCGTGAATGGCAACACCTCCTGTACTTTCGCGGTTCCCGGACTTATGGGGTTCTCGGACCGGGCTAACCCTCTAATAGTCCGGAAAATGGAGGGTAGAGTGCATATATATATATATATATATATATATATATATATATATGCACAAATATTGCAACAATCATATGAATGCAACCTAAAATGGCTTGTGCAAATCAATATAAATGAATCTGTACTGTGAAATGAAATTTGAAAATCGGAAAATGGGTGTAAGGTAAAGATGGGAGCATACGCTAAGCTGCGCGTGGCATGCGGTGCTCATCTTCGTGGCATTAGCCCTTAGAGCCTGTGGTGGGTGAGAACCCGTTACCCCGGGACACAGGGCTAGTGTGACTCCCGGGTTACCACAGTTACCTTCCCCAGGTTACCCCAGGTACCCATTTATCAACCCCGAAAGGAAGGAAGAACAGCTGGGTAGGCTGGTCACCGACTTGCCCTGGCCCGGGATCGAACCAGGGCCCGCAGATTCGTAGCCAGGCACGCTAGCCACTGCACCACGGAGGCGACAAATGGGTGTGGTTACCAATAATACGATATCAAGATATTTCAGATCAATCATATGAAAAAAGTATTATATACTTTAAACTAAGGTTGAAAAAATTTAAAAGGTATTGGGAGCAGCCTTAAAATGGGTGCCCAGATTGAGGAATTAAGGTTATGAAAAAGTACTTGAAGTCTGGACCAAGTTCCCAACATCAGAAAATTAAGGAACAATGTAGTATGATTGCGCTATGTGAACAAGGAGATACGTATGAAGAAAATACTTTACACAAAATGGCACTTGATCTGAGGAATGTATGGTATTTTGGTACTTCCAACCAATAATGGAGTCCACGGTTTAAAGTATTTTTCCCATATATTTTGATGTGTTTTGATGTCAATTTGGATACTGTCGGAAATGCCAATAATAAACACTCACGCGTGTCTGAAGGGTTTGAACCATCTCATCTTAACAAATCATTTATGTATAGGTTAGGTTATGTAAGTTATTCAGTAACTTTTTGGTTTAGTGCATCCTGCTATTTTGAAGACAGAACAAATTTTTTCTGATAGTATATTTTAATGTATTTTAAATGAATGTGATAAACGTTTTTCGGTAAAACCATTATTCTTTTATTTATTTATTTATTTTAAGAATGGGGGGTGGGACGTCCCATCAACAAGCGATTCCCCGGGGATAGATTAATCAGATTAATAAAAAACAACAATTCTTATCTGAAAAAAAGTTTCATCCTCGTAAATAAAAGTTACGATAGTACACAGCGTTTGGGCTGAGGGTGGGGGGGGGGCAACCACTGGCCTGGAGTCGCAGCACGACGGCAACTTGCCGTCGTGCTGCGACTGTTCCTAGCCGTGCTGCGACTAACACCGGATATGGCAAGCCCCTCCACCGACTGTAGACGGCACGGTTAGCCGACAGTTTGCCGTAGTTAGGCGACTAATCGGCGACTAGTCTGCGATTGTTGGCGATAGTCGCAAACTATAGGGTTATTTGAAAATTTAAAGGTCAACTTTAAGTTGGCGTCATGCGGCGACATTTGCCGACAGTTGCAGCACGACGGAAACCCATAGTTGCCGTCATGCTACAACTGTTCCCAGCGGTGCTGCGACTGATGCCGAGTGGTTGTAGATGTGGGCAGCGCTCTGGTCTATGCCCGACACAACTTTTCAACTATCGCTTGTGTAGTGAAGCACGCCACCGATGTCACTCACACTGTTGTCCACGACTCCACACACTTGCCCACCTTGACTAGGCCACAAATACTTATATGCCTCCAGATATTATTAATTGAACACAATAACTACATGGTGATAACAATCGCCAAGGTACTAAAGATACTGCGGAAGCAGTATAGCGCTAAAGAGACTGCTCTATTTATAGTGGATAAAGATGCAAGTCGTGACTGGTCACCGTCGAGTCGTGAAGATGTGAACGGGCCTTAACCGTAACCTAACCTGACTAAACCTAACTTAAATTTTTGTAACCTCCTAACGTTACCTAACCTATCCTAACATGACCTAACCTAGCCTTTTGTGATCTCCTAACCAGACTATTCACCATGCATGTTGTACCCGGGCATCTCACAATTATTACAAGGCTAATTCTTAATTTGCCAAGCCAGCTTAAACATGAAAATACTCGAATTACTAGATCTACACAATGAAATAAGCCGGGACACATTTCAATGGGTGAAGGCTTATGATAAGGCAGATGCAGGAAAGGTTTTTCCTGTCAGAAGTCAGGATAGAACAAGAAGTAACGGATTCAAGCTGGAAAAATGCAGATTTAGAAAAGAGATAGGCAGAAATTGGTGAGATAGGCAGAAATTGGTTTACTAATAGGGTGGTGGATGCATGGAATAGACTCAGTCATCAGGTAGTTAGTGCACAGACAATAGGAAGTTTTAAAAGAAGACTAGACCATTTTATGGATAGGGATGAAAGGTGGATTTAGGTAATGAGGGAGTAACAGGAACTACCACGTGTAGGCCCCCGGGCCTATTGTAGCTTCATTATATTCTTATATTCAGTTATTCTTGGTTAGGTTAGTGATCTAAAATAAATAGGTTTTGGATCACTAACCTAAGTGAACATAGCTAAAAATAACCTAATAGGATAGGAGGGGCCTCACTCCCATTCACTCTTCGGATAACAAACCTAAGTTAACATAACTAAAAACGGTAAAAATGGACGAGGACTGCGCGGTCATTTTCTGAGACACTGACTAGATTTTCGTAGTCTGAAATTAGTATTTATCAGATGGGGTTATTTATATTTTGCGGACACCAAATAAAGTTTTTTTTTTATTCATCACCAGATCCTAAGGTCGCCGTTTCCATTGATAACAATATATCTCCATTAAAAAATGTACTAAAACTGGGCCAAGAAATAATAGTCAGTGTCTCAGAAACCAGAGAGTTGACGGATTTGTAAGAAAACAAGTGCGCCCCGCCCAGCCCTGCATTCACCAGCCCGACCGCCAGCCGCCGAATGTTTCACTTGCCTCGCACTGCCGGGCGGATCATTACCCTAACCTAACCAAATCTAACCTCCTAACGGGGGGGGGTTGCCCCCCTCGACCCCCTGGCGAAATTATGAACCTAACCCATAGGGTCACCACCCTATGCGGCCGCCGTCCCCATGCGGCCGCCCGTATGATCCACATATATAGAGGGCAGTCGCGCGGAGCAAACTATTGTTATACGTATATGCTTATTGTACGTTATGTTTAACATATATAACTATATGTTAAACATAAGATATGTCATAAGTTACTAACCTAACCTCACTATAACCCATAAAAATTACTAACCTAACCTCACTATAACCCATAAAAATTACTAACCTAACCTCACTATAACCCCCTAAAAGTTACTAACCTAACCTCACTATAAGTTACTAACCTAACCTCACTATAACCCCTAAAAGTTACTAACCTAACCTCACTATAACCCCCTAAACGTTACTAACCTAACCTCACTATAAGTTACTAACCTAACCTCACTATAACCCCTAAACGTTACTAACCTAACCTCACTATAACCCCTAAAAGTTACTAACCTAACCTCACTATAACCCCTAAACGTTACTAACCTAACCTCACTATAACCCCTAAAAGTTACTAACCTAACCTCACTATAAGTTACTAACCTAACCTCACTATAACCCCTAAAAGTTACTAACCTAACCTTACTATAAGTTACTAACCTAACCTCACTATAACCCCTAAAAGTTACTAACCTAACCTCACTATAACCCCCTAAACGTTACTAACCTAACCTCACTATAACCCCTAAAAATTACTAACCTAACCTCACTATAACCCCTAAACGTTACTAACCTAACCTCACTATAACCCCTAAAAGTTACTAACCTAACCTCACTATAACCCCTAAAAGTTACTAACCTAACCTCACTATAACCCCTAAAAGTTACTAACCTAACCTCACTATAACCCCTAAAAGTTACTAACCTAACCTCACTATAACCCCTAAAAGTTACTAACCTAACCTCACTATAACCCCTAAACGTTACTAACCTAACCTCACTATAACCCCTAAACGTTACTAACCTAGCCTCACTATAACCCCTAAACGTTACTAACCTAACCTCACTATAACCCCTAAAAGTTACTAACCTAACCTCACTATAACCCCTAAAAGTTACTAACCTAACCTCACTATAACCCCTAAAAGTTACTAACCTAACCTCACTATAAGCCCTAAGTTACTAACCTAACCTCACTATAACCCCTAAACGTTACTAACCTAACCTCACTATAACCCCTAAAAGTTACTAACCTAACCTCACTATAACCCCTAAAAGTTACTAACCTAACCTCACTATAACCCCTAAACGTTACTAACCTAACCTCACTATAACCCCTAAACGTTACTAACCTAACCACACTATAACCCCTAAAAGTTACTAACCTAACCTCACTATAACCCCTAAAAGTTACTAACCTAACCTCACTATAACCCCTAAAAGTTACTAACCTAACCTCACTATAACCCCTAAAAGTTACTAACCTAACCTCACTATAACCCCTAAAAGTTACTAACCTAACCTCACTATAACCCCTAAAAGTTACTAACCTAACCTCACTATAACCCCTAAACGTTACTAACCTAACCTCACTATAACACCTAAAAGTTACTAACCTAAACTCACTATAACCCTCTAAAATTTACTTATATTGCCATAGGCGGCCGCATGGGGAGACACCACCCAACCTTAACCTAACCTCCTAAGAGGTTGGGGGGCCTCTGGACAGGGAGGGTGTGTGTATGCGTATTAGACAACTATATCATTTCTACAATATGTATATACGTTTTGAAGTTTACGTGGAAGTGGATTAATACTGTACAGTATTGTGAGCAAAAAATAATATGGAAAAACGTAAGTGGTAAAGGCTGTAGCGACCGCGCAGTTCTCGTCCATTATAACCCTAAAAATAACCTGATAGGATAGGAGGGGCCTCGCCCCCCTTCACTCCCTCCGAGTGGTTATTAATATTATCTACGACGGTTTTAAATTTGTCCAACACTCGTAGCATATTAAAATACATGGGAAAAGTGTACTTTTGACCAGGTACTCCATTACTGGTTGAAAGTACAAAAATACACTTGACTCAATCATGAAAATATTCATACTAACTGATTCATCTCGTGTGTGTATGTATGAGAAACTCATGGACGTGGTATTACCTTTAAGGTGCAGACTGATTCACTTGAAACCAGAATGGCGTGCAGGTACACAGGCAATTGCACGATGGGTTAATTGTGACATTCACAGCCTTCCCTGGTGTAATCAACTATAGCAGACACTGTGGGCTCCAGCTCAAGGGCACACCTGATGCGTACAATCACACATATTGTACATTACTGTAACTACATTGAACTGCACCGCCAACGCCACCAGTTTTAAAAACAAAGCAACGCTTGACAGTAGCGATGCGCAGGGAATGCTCCACAACATATCTCTGTACTATTTTACCGTCAAATATCATGCTTCCTTGAATAGAAATAAGGGAACTAACATTTACCTTTCGTTTCCAGAGAGAGAGAGAGAGGGAGAGAGAGTGTGTGGTAAACTGGATGTATGTGAACTCGAGAGAGTTTACCTTTGAAATCTGATATGAATGAAACTGTCTCTTGTGTTCATACATCCTTAGAATTGCTTACAGGTTTAACACAAAAGTCCTGTTACTGATCAATAACGGTTTATGTCATATTAACGTTATACTTACGTATCTTTAACATATGTTTCCACGTATTCATTATGTATATATAACGTTTTGAATCCTCTAATATCACGTTACATCATGATGTTATAAATACGTAATTGAAACGTAAAACCACTACGTAATATATTAGTAGAAGAAACACGTATTACTATAACGTCTTAATTACGTTGAAAAACGTATTGTAGCGATGTAACCAAACACTACCTAAATACAACATACACAATTCATATTAATGTACTACTTACGTATCTTTAACATATGTATCCACGTATTCATTATGTATATATAACGTTTTGAATCCTCTAATATCACGTTACATCATGATGTTATAAATACGTAATTGAAACGTAAAACCACTACGTAATATATTAGTAGAAGAAACACGTATTTCTGTAACGTCTAAATTACGTTGAAAAAACGTATCGTAGTGACGTAACCAAACACTACCTAAATACAACATACACAATTCAAGAGCGAACGTATGATTTACGAATATATTACGAATTTTCCTAACGTTACCAAAACGCTACCTTCTCAAAACGTAAGGTTTACGTAGTGTGTTTGCTGGGATGTCTTATTAGCGGCACGAGAAGCTCCTGGTCGTCTTCCCCGCTGACTGTAGTGCGCATGCGCCAGTTCTCCACACACTGGTCCAACCTATAGTACCTTGAATAATAGAGTAGCGACAACTCGATTTATGGGCGCCATCTTAGTACCAGGGCCTCTCTGTTCACCCAAGACCCGCGGAAGTTCTCAAGGCATGACCCCGCAGTATATCATGTTATGCATGTATAAATGATATACTGTTATCTTCGGAAATGTTTGTTCTATAAGATTATCACATAAAACACAGTAAAACACATTAAATAAAGGTCATTATGAGACTCTGAAGAAATATGCATGAACTTACAATTCACTTAAACACGTCGTCATGTAACACTTTGTGGGACAACTTACGTATAAGATGGAAGATATCTATAGAAGCAGAATTTCATTAGCTTTCCATTGATATATTTCGTTTTCTGATGCATACAGTAGTACCATGCAAACATTAGCGTTAACTAAATAAATCGCCTCGCCGGCCGCGCAAACGCGCTATATATGTCCCTGTTTCATATAGGGTTTTAGGAGATGAGTGGAGGACAAGACGACGGCCTTATGGAGGGGTGTCCATTGAAGCACCGAACACGTGGAAGCGCTGTGTAGAGGTGGGCTGAGACGGCGGTGTGTTGAGCCGGCGGTGTGTTGAGCCAGCGGAGTGCTGCCGCAAGTGTTGTGATTGCCCAGGGGGCACATTCACAGACGCTAACGTCCATGCTTAACAACTTAACAACTGTCATCAGCTGAGTTGGCATTCGCAGAGGAGATTGATGACGTCAGAGTTGTTGTTCACACGCTAAAATACGGCAACTGCCTGTATGGTGGTGTTAAGGAAGCTACATACATAAAAATCCTCATAAATTGAGTATATATGATGTTTTCTGACTCAAGAACTAAAGGCAATTATACAAACGAAATTAGGCCATACAACAAACCCAGGCGCTTGTGGTGAGTTTGTTTTGTGATGTGCCAAGAGTGGTGAGCGGCGGCATCTCGCCCCGCCGAGTAGCGACTAGCGATGCCAGACACCACCACGCATGACTCTGTGGCAGACAGCACGTACCTACACGTATCACAAATCTGGCTCCCCAAACACATTAAGACAAACAGCAGAACCAATAACAACAATAATAATGATATAAGAATAACAATAATAATGCAAACGATCAGCGTCGAACGAATAAAAATAAACTAATAATGTGAGGAAATGATATGAGAGAGAGAGAGAGAGAGAGAGAGAGAGAGAGAGAGAGAGAGAGAGAGAGAGAGAGAGAGAGAGAGAGAGAGAGAGAGAGAGAGAGAGAGAGGAGAGAGAGAGAGAGAGAGAGAGAGAGAGAGAGATATTCGGATTCAGATTCAATACTTTTGTTCACAAATGAAGTACAGTTGTGAAAAAGACTGTTTAGAGAGAGAGAGAGAGAGAGAGAGAGAGAGAGAGAGAGAGAGAGAGAGAGAGAGAGAGAGAGAGAGAGAGAGAGAGAGAGAGAGATACTGGGATCATAAGATCACCGGTTAGCAAACATTCCTCCTCCTCCTCCTCTTCCTTCCTCTTCCCCTTTATTCTTCTCTTCTTTCTCTTCCCTCCTATTCTTCTTCCTCTACCTAATTCCTCCTACTTCATCACCATTACTACTACTACTACTACTACTACTACTACTACTACTGCAGCTGCTACAATTGCTGCTGCTACTACAACTACTAGGCTACTATTACTGTTGCTACTACTACAACTACTACTGATATAGCTACTGCTGTTGTAACTACTACCAGTACACCAAACTGCTATACGAAAAGCTAGGTTAGGAGGAGGAGGAAGAGGAGGAGGAGAAGGAGAAGGAGAAGGCGGTGGAGGCGGAGGAGGAGGAGGAGGAGGAGGAGGAGGAGGTGAAGAGGAGGAGGAGGAGGAAGGAGGGTGGAGCATCAGAGCTAATTTTAGTGTGGATGATAAATTTGTAAACACAGCTACCTGAGAGCGTGGAAGCCTTGTGATTGGCTGAAACTTTTTGAGAAATACTATGTGATTCGCTGGCGAGGCTGTGACGTCATTGTAGTCGCTCAGCCAATCAGCTATCAGCAACCATGTACCGCCACTGCCATGTCTCGTATCTGAATACCCACTAACGCCGGGGTGTAGAAATAGAGGGATGTTGTTGAGCGAACAACCGTGGCCCTTAACTCTCTCTGAATGTCTGCCCAGGGGGTACATTCAGAGACGCTAATGTCCATGCTTAACAACTTAACAACTGTCATGAGCTATTTTGGTATTCTGCGGGGAGATTGATGACGTCAGAGTTGACGTTAACACACTAAAACAAGGCAACTGCCTATAGGGTGGTGTTAATTAAGGAAGCTACATACATAAAAATACTCATAAATTGAGTATATAGGATGTTTTCTGACTCCAGAACTGAACAGGGCAAGTATACAAACGAAATTAGGCCATATAACAAACTCAGGCGCTCGTGGTGAGTTTGTTTTGGGGTGATGGGCCAAGAGTGGTGAGTGGCGGCATATCTCGCCACACCGGTGTCGTGTGGGCAAGTGTCTGTTTATGAGGGAATGTCTATTTACTAACAAAGGCAAAGAAAACAGGCGTTGAGGGGAATACTTATTAATATTGGCTTGATCAAAAAAGGCATGTCCAGGCGTACTACGACAACAAACCCGTCTTTATTTATCATTAAAGGGGTAGGGGGGGTGGGGGCACGAAGTGGAACACTCGCCGACGTCGGCGAGAATTCCTATCGGCGACAGTTATAGGTATGGTTTTGAGCATATATGATATATGAGGCATTCAATTTCGTACAGAAATGTCTTAACCACCCGTATATACCCCATCTCCTGCTCAGAGGACATTTCTGTACGAAATTGAATGCCTCTTATATCATATATGCTCAAAACCATACCTATAACTGTCGCCGATAGGAATTCTCGCCGATGTCGGCGGGTGTTCCACTTCGTGCCCCCCCCCTTCCCCCTTTAATGATAAATAAAGACGAGTTTGTTGTCGTAGTACGCCTGGACATGCCTTTGTTGATCAAGTCAATATTAGTAATTATTCACCTCAACGCCCGTTTTCTTTGCCTTTGTTAGTAAATAGACATTCCCTCATAAACAGACACTTGCCCACACGACACCGGGTAGCGACTAGCGATGCCAGACACCACCACGCACGGCTCCGCGGCAGACTGAAGGTATGTGTCTTGCCACTTTTCCTTGTTTAAAACCCGAGCCCTTGTCCACCCAGCAGTGAATGGGTACCGGGTGTTAGCCGGGGGTTTGTGACCCGCCTCCCGGGGTGGTGGCTTCCCCCAACACTAGGAGAAAGATATCTACGAAGCGATATATTACCGAAAAGAGGTCACAAGAGGAAGAAGAAGACGGCTTCTTACTCGGAAGGAATAATGAATAGCTAAAATACAAGGAAGTACTAGCCACCGGTGTCTTACCCGCGTGTATGTGGAGGTAGAAACAAGTGTTGAAGCGACGGAGGTGACACAGGGGATGAAGGAATGATGGAATAAGCTAGAGAATAGAAATAAGTACAACGACCTTGAAAATGCAGGCCGCGGCTGCTGCCTTGTGATTGGCTGACACGTTTGAGACACAATCTGATTGGCTGGCACGTTTGTTTTTACACAATTGTGATTCGCTGGCGAGGCTGTGACGTCATTGTAGTCGCTCAGCCACTCAGCTATCAGCAACCATGTACCGCCACTGCCATGTCTCGTATCTGTATACCCACTAACGCCGGGGTGTAGAAATAGAGGGATGGTGTTGAGCGAACAACCGTGGCCTTTAACTCTCTCTGAATGTCTGCCCTGGACTACACGCTTATAATTTTATACGAGCTAAGGCCATGACTGTTATCAGATTAGTAGATACGATTCTAGCTAGAGATAGGTAGACTACCTTTCACTATCACTACCTATCACTACCTAAAGTTAGTGATTAAGCGATTTGTTATTATGTTAAACCCAAGTGATATTTAAGTTTATTTTTGTACCGTTACCGAATATTGTGGAACCCTCGAGTAGGGATGTGATTACTCAAAGACAGATAATTATAAAGAAACCCGGTTTAAAGAG
>JACEEZ010011815.1:133855-168855 GCA_016584305.1 Chionoecetes opilio
TAGAGAAGATCGGATCTGTAACAAATGTGACGTTGGGTGTTGTAGAAGATGAGTTTCATGTCCTTTTTTAATGTAGTACTGTAACAGTGAAATTATGAGTTTACGTGACATGTATATACCAAACTATCTATAATAATATAAGCGAAAGTGTGTGTGTGTGTGTGTGTCCGCGATAGGTGCCGCCCCCCGTGCCCCAATCCCATCATATGGCACAGTTTTGGAACCAGCTCGACCAGGGGCAACTTTTAAGCCCACTTATGAGATGATCCGATCACTTTTTTTTTTTTTTTTTTTAGCAGCCTATTAGCGAGAATTGTGAAAAAAAAATGTGGGTTGCGAGAATTAGAGAGAACTGCAACTCGAGAAATGCCAGTGGTCGCTGGCAGTTTTAAGTCAAAGGTTGGTCTACTGTGTTTTGGCTCCGCGACTAATATTTTTCATAAATTAATTTCGCGATAAACATTGATGCACCGCATCTGAATACCAAAAAATATAGTTCTTCTGTTGTTCCACTAATTATATGGATGACATGCATTACGATGGAACGTTCTATAATAGCAATTTAATGCAAATACTCGCCTCGAGTAGCAAAGCTTAATATATTTTTACATGTATATTGTGGCATGTAAAATTTGGGTGATGTTCACACTGTTTTCTAAGACATTTACTGCTGCGTCTGGCAAACGCTTGTCAAAATACAATAAGCAATGCCTTGGAAAAACGAAGAATAAAGAATGCCGAAATCGGCTTGTTGCTGCGACAATGTAGGTTATAATTGTGGAGGCGACGTGCCGCGGCGGGGAGTGGTGGGCGGGGAGATTGTGGCGGGGAGATTGAATCAAAACATTGCCACTTCACGCGTCGACTCATTGCACTTCTAGGCTTTCTATCTGATTGATACACAATAATAACAGGAAAATATGACTGCCTAGGTATAGATAACTTCTAAACATACGTTATTGACTATATAATATCATAGAGTAACATTTACCTCGCCTCCTCAACTATAACCTACTTGGTTATTTGGTTAAATACATGTTTTACAGACTCAGGCTTCTATACAATATACATATAGAAGAAAATCGTTCTTAAAATTATACTTTTGTGTTTTAAGTGCAGTGAAATAAGCCCATATTTTTCTTTCAGGTTGACCAACTTTTCACCAAATTGTGAGTTAAAACTGCCAGCGACCACTGGCATTTCGGAGTTGCAGTTCTCTCTAATTGAGGAAACCTTGATGTAGGGTGATGGGTAATGGGTGAGTGAATAGGTGGGGTGATGGGTAATGGGTGAGTGAATGGGTGGGGTGATGGGTAATGGGTGTGGGGTGATGGGTGGGGGGTGATGGGTGAGGGAATAGGTGGGAGGTGATGGGTAATGGGTGAGTGAATGGGTGTGTGGTGATGGGTAATGGGTGAGTGAATGGGTGGGGGGTGATGGGTAAGGCGTTAATACATACATTTCTACATCCATGATTTCAGGTAAGTTAAAAGGGGCTATCTGGAGAGTCTGTGTTTGGTGGGCCTTCGGCCCACCAAACACACTCTCCAGAAAGCTGTGTTTGGTGGGCCAAAGGCCTACCAAACACAGGTGGTGGGCCAATAGCCCTCCGCAGGAGCTAGCCAAAAAGTCCGCCCGGAGGGCGGCTTTGCGGCTAGTAATAATATAAGCGAAAGTGTGTCTGTGTGTGTGTCTGTGTATCTGTGTGTCTGTGTGTGTGTCAGCGATAGGTGCCGCCCCCAGTGCCCCAATCCCATCATGTGACAGTTTTGGAGCCGGGTCGACCAGGGGCACATTTTAAGCCCACTTATGAGATGATCCGATCATTTTTTTTTATTTTTTTTTAGTAGCCTATTAGCGAGAATTGTGAAGAAAAAAAAGTGGGCTGCGATAATTGAGGAAACCTTGATGTAGGGTGATGGGTAATGGGTGAGTGAATGGGTGGGGTGATGGGTAATGGGTGTGGGGTGATGGGTAAGTGAATGGGTGGGGGTGATGGGTTGGGGGTGATGGGTGATGGGTGAGGGAATAGGTGGGGGGTGATGGGTAATGGGTGAGTGAATGGGTGTGTGGTGATGGGTAATAGGTGAGTGAATGGGTGTGTGGTGAATGGTAGGGGGGTGATGGGTAATGGGTGAGTGAATGGGTGGGGGGAATACATACATTTCTACATCCACGATTTCAGGAAAGTTATAAGGGGCTATCTGGAGAGTCTGTGTTTGGTGGGCCGAAGGCCCACCAAACACAGGTGGTGGGCTGAGGCCAACCAATGGGGAGTTTTCTAATAAGCTCACGCTCAAGCCTGTCTCTCAGGCTGTCACATCCTCTGCTCTGTGAGGCTGAATGATCTATCATTTACCGTAAATTCTCTGTACTTCTTTGGGACATATCAGAATTACCCTTCAATACAACAACTGAAACAGTTCTTAATAAAAAATGTAGTTTATCATTTTATTTTTCTACACTTGATGAAAATATTGGCAAAACAATTGAATACTTGAAAACTCAATCTTTAAAAATCGTCTTTTCATAAAAAAACACAAGTTCAAGCAGAATGAGGCTTCAGGAAATATCTATTTGTATGTAAGCATTCACTGAGTACCTATTTTGGGTGTATATGTCTCTCTTACGACGAACATTTAACCAAGAAGTAATTTAAGTGCTTGGCACCTCAACGAACAGTCCTCTATCGAAGACAATACATGGTCTTGTTTACTATTTCCCCCGCCGCGAACTCTAAGCCCCTCCACCTCAATCTTTCCCTCTGAATCAATCAATCAACCCTTCCCTCTGAATACCCTATGTCCTCTGGTTTATCCTATTGTAACGAAGGAGGGTGGGGGCAACCCACCCCTCTCAAACTTCGTCACACTAACGGCTCGGGGCTATGGAGGAGACGGAAAGGACTGCAAGGAGACATTTACTGTTGTGCACGGCTTTATTACCCCAACTACTACTACCCACAGTACATAGTGACTGCACGTCTGTCACGTAACTACACGCGCCACTCCGCTCCGCCCCAACACAACACAAGTCACAGTCAAAGCACGAAATAAGGAGACGAAAGTCTTCTTTATGTGGGAAACGGTATGTGGGAGCGGATGCCACGAATATTCCAGTAGAGGATAGAGAGTGTGATGAGATAAGCGGGTGATGATAGTTAGGATGACATGTAGCCTGTGGTATTGAGAAGTTAGGAGTATCAGTGATATGAGCTGTGAGGTAAAGAGCGGCGGCGCTGAGCTGTCCATCCCCGTGTCGTGTCAACAGGAAAGTGGGTGATAGCAGATCCTGCCGGCGGGATGGTTTCTGTGGAGATGCTGAACGCCACACTCAGTTTTGGTTAAATGTTCGTCGTAAGAGAGACATATACACCCAAAATAGGTACTCAGTGAATGCTTACATACAAGTAGATATTTCCTGAAGCCTCATTCTGCTTGAACTTGTGTTTTTTTTATGAAAAGACGATTTTTAAAGATTGAGTTTTCAAGTATTCAATGGACCAATTTACTCACACCTAAAACACGGAGTATTATAAAGCTTTGGGTGCAATATAGGCTACATATCACTGTACTCATATTCTTTTTGCTGAGAAATGCACCATAAATGAAATATATGGCCTTTTTGGGGCCAAAATATCACAACACAGCGGAACGCGCTGTGATTGGTTGTGACGTAGTAACTGCAAACTCAGATCTCGCCTGATCAGCTGATCGGCTTGTTTTGGCTCAGCAAACCGCAAATTATAGTTTTATTTTACTAACCTAACTAACTTGCATTACCCCTACTACCGCAAGATGACCAGTAATCCTCCTTCAAGTGATGTAGTAGGTATTCACTGTGTTTGTGAATATGTAAGTTGTAGTTTATAAGGAAAAAGTGGATAGACAGAGCAAAGTGGCCCGTGACACCAGACAAGTGATGACTTCTGGGATCGGCATTCCTTATAGGGAGCTTAAATGAACCTGCAATGACATGTACAGCTAGACAGATAGACGAACTCATAGAGGAACAGGTAGAAATGTATGGTTAGTAAAGGTTGTAGTGGTGAGTAGAGTGACGAAGGGTGTATGTTTTGCTTATGTGGGGAAAGAAAGCCATACATTTCTACCTGTTCCTCTATGAGTTCGTCTATCTGTCTAGCTTTACATGTCATTGCAGGTTCATTTAAGCTCCCTATAAGGAATGCCGATCCCAGAAGTCATCACTTGTCAGGTGTCACGGGCCACTTATCTCTGTCTATCCACTTTTTCCTTATAAACTACAACTTACATATTCACAAACACAGTGAATACCTACTACATCACTTGAAGGAGGATTACTGGTCATCTTGCGGTAGTAGGGGTAATGCAAGTTGGTGTATTACTAGGTAGTACATAATAGTAGCGGCCGCTTGACAGCTGTTTTGCTCTGTTGTCTAAGCTAGTGACGTCACAACATGGCGCCAGTCGTTTTAGAGCGTATACATTTTCCTGTACTTAAATTGGCTGTATCATCAAAAATACTGTTCACATAGAAAAATCAACATCACTGCCCAACTATATGAGGCTTGAAGATGTCAAATCAATCCTTACCTCAAGTAGAGTAAATTGGTCCATTGTTTTGCCAATATTTTCACCAAGTGCAGACAAATAAAATGATAAACTACATTTTTTATTAAGAACTGTTTCAGTTGTTGTATTGAAGGATAATTCTGATATGTCCCAAAGAAGTACAGAGAATTTACGGTAAATGATAGATCATTCAGCCTCACAGAGCAGAGGATGTGAGATGCGCGAGAGACATCTGGCGGTTTAGCTTCGAAAACTCCCCATAGCCCTCCGCAGGAGCTAGCCAAAAAGTCCGCCCGGAGGGCGGCTTTGCGGCTAGTCTATAATAATATAAGCGAAAGTGTGTGTGTGTGTCTGTCTGTGCGTGTGTGTGTCCGCGATAGGTGCCGCCCCCAGTGCCCCAATCCCATCATATGGCACAGTTTTGGAACCAGCTCGACCAGGGGCAACCTTTAAGCCCACTTATGAGATGATTCGATCACTTTTTTTTTTTTTTAATTTTTTTTAGCAGCGTATTAGCGAGAATTGTGAAAAAAAATGTGGGTTGCGAGAATTGAGGAAACCTTGATGTAGGGTGATGGGTAATGGGTGAGTGAATGGGTGGGGTGATGGGTAATGGGTGTGGGGTGATGGGTGAGTGAATGGGTGGGAGGGTGATGGGTGATGGGTGAGGGAATAGGTGGGAGGTGATGGGTAATGGGTGAGTGAATGGGTGTTTGGTGATGGGTAATGGGTGAGTGAGTGGGTGGGGGGTGATGGGTAATGGGTGAGTGAATGGGTGGGGGGTGATGGGTAAGGCGTTAATACATACATTTCTACATCCATGATTTCAGGAAAGTTAGAAGGGGCTATCTGGAGAGTTTGTGTTTGGTGGGCCTTTGGCCCACCAAACACACTCTCCAGAAAGCTGTGTTTGGTGGGCCGAAGGCCCACCAATAGCCCTCCGCAGGAGCTAGCCAAAAAGTCCGCCCGGAGGGCGGCTTTGCGGCTAGTTATACATATAGGCCAACATGTTTCAAATATGTTTCGTTGATGGAAAACACCAGTGTAAATGTCATTAAGAAATTATTTTGATTTTTGAGGGCAGTGCTAAGTGTGTTTAGATGAGTATTATGTATAGTTAGTCATTAATCTTTTCTAATTATTTTTTCTTGCTACCCATTTTTTGTATTTTGCTTAGTTATGTAACATTATATTTGTATGATTTAAATTGTTGAATCCTCTGGGAGGAGCTGTGCTCCATAATTTTTTATGAAGTCTGAGCTTACCCAATAAATTCAATTCAATTCAATTCAATTCACACACACACACACACACACACAGTTTCTATGGAAGATGTGTTGAGGCTACATGCACCTTGGGACTTGAGATGATGGGTTGCATGATCGTGAAATTTATGATGAAGGAGGGAATGACGATAGGATGGGTGGGGCTGAAACTTGTTTCCAAGGGTGGGTTTATGGTACAGTACGATATTACTTTTGCAACTCCTCTTAACACCTTATCATTCATACTTTTTTTTTCATTCCCTGATGTAATAATCATCCCAATTGGATCCTCACGTCTTCCCTACTTCATTATTCAAGTGACTGACTGACAGGTAATGATGGATAGTCTACTTAGTTTATCGTACAGCATCCCACACTGCCGGCCGCATAACCACATCCAGCTCCTCCCTTGCCTGCCTCGTGTGCGCAGTGATCAGCCAACAGCAACACAACTCCCGCTGCCCTACATAAGTGCCGCTTGCCTCGTCTGAGAAATATATTGCAAGGAAAAGTCATCCAATGTTCACTGTGACTTATAATTTGGAGAGCGATTAAGTGCCGCGAAATGGTGTCTGTAGCGGCAAAGTGTCTGTGGTATTAAGATAGAGAGTGGTGTCGGGTCTCTCTCTCTCTCTTTCTTTCTCTCATGTGTGCATTGCCCGGGCTACCACATGCCAGGTACCTCTTCCCGTCGTCTACCAGACCTGCAGAATCAAAATAAACAAGGGTGCCTTCACTGCCTGCCCCCAACGGTCCGCCCCCAGCAATGCCTGCTTCTGCCTCCTGTTGACCCCCTCCCAACCGCTGCCTGCTCCTGCCCGATTCTGACCATGCCGACCTAACTTCAGCAATATATGGGAGTCCTTTCAACCCCTACTGTAAGGTGAGTATCCTGTCAAGGTCATCTGCCACCTGCCGAACACCTGTCACCCATCCTCAACAAACTGCATACTGCTCCTTTCACACATTCCATAATCAAACCACGTTGCGCCACTAATTTAATTATTGGCGCTATCGTGAAATTTGACCACGATAAACGCCAACCACGATAGCCTCACGGCAATCGTGACACATGTTTAGCTCTATCATAACGCAATCTTCGTATTCTAAGATTTATTGTGACGCCTTCCTAGGACAATCGTGACACATTAGTAGCTGTATCGTGACTCATGCTTGCGTTTATCGTGACGCATTATGCATATTATTAGGGCTATCGTGACACACTGTAACAGTTTTCCTCGTGACACCTCGTCACGATAGACATACTACGACGATCACGATAGTGTCACGAAGCTGCTACATAGATAACGATTGCGTCACGATATACTTACGATAGCGCTGCGTTGGGTACAAGAATCGGGAAGCTTCCCGATTTTAGTGCATGCACTACATTTTCTTGGCCTCGGCCGATTGCGTCACGAGCGTCACGATCAGTCACGATGGACTCATAATCAGGACCATGATGGCGCAACTAATTGTATTGTTGGCGCTATCGTGGTTCGATTATGGAATGTGTGAAGGGGGATACGTTGCACCTGTCGTATTTTGTCATGTGGCAACTGTTGTGGCGGCTAGGGTAGCCAGATTAGGTACTACATAGGATAGCGTCAAATCAAAGTAACGGATTCAAGCTGGAAAAGCGTAGATTTAAAAAAGAAATAAGGAAAAACTGGTTCACAAATAGGGTGGTAAATGATTGGAATGGACTCAGTAGACAGGTATTTAATGCGGAGTCATTAAAGAGCTTTAAAAGGAGGCTAGACAGTGTTATAGATGGGGATGAAAGATGGATATATATATAGGTAGTGTTAAGTAACAGTAACTACCTCGTGTAGGTCTCACGGCCTCTTGTAGCTTCCTTATTTTCCTATGTTCTTATGTACAAATCGATTGGCACTCTCATTACGAGCGAGCGCGAAGCGCTCGTGAGTCCTCGGTGGATACGGGATTTTCACTTAAGCGGCCGACCCGGCCCGGCCCGACCGTCACGCGACCCGGCCCGGCCCGACCGTCACGCTTTTCAGGAGCTTATATCTTTGGAATCCCGCTTCCGATTGACAAGCAGTCTTCGCCATCTGATAGCCCCATTCAATCCCTATGGTGCCTTTTGGTGCTTTGGTGCCCAGCCTGTCTCATCCCTACCTTAAAAGCAGAGAGCTTCACCTGTGAAGCTCTCTGTTAACAGCCTGGCATAGTGCATAGGCCTACCACTCCCGCAACTTATCACAGCTCAGCTAAAGCCCCACAGCTACATATCATTTGCAAGTTACCATGATCCATGCACAAGTACATACATTAATACTTACATCAAAATGGTCTTCACAGCAGTAGTATGCATTTTCCTTCATCGAGAAAACACGCCTTGCGTGTTTATCCACCACTGTTTCCTCTATTTCTTGTCTTTAGGCATAGTTATGAACACTTTCTCTTTAGTTTTAATTGTGGTATTTTTGCACATTGGCACAAAACAAGCATGATATGTTCTTTTTGTCTGGGACATGTTGAATGGATAGGTACTGACGGTCTGCTGAGCCAAAAAGAGCCGATCAGCTGGTCAAGATCTAGACAATGTGCGTGCGTCTACGTCACAACCAATCACTGCGCGTTCCGCCGTGTTGTGATATTTTGGACCCAAAAAAGGCATATATTTAATTTATAGTGCATTTTTAAGCAAAAAGAATATGAGTACAGTGATATGTAGCTTATATTTCATCCAAAGCTTCATAATACTCCGTGTTTTAAGTATGAGTAAATGGGTCCATTGAGGTTGGCCTCAAGGAAAAATAAAGTGGAGGCCAACCTTCTCTCAAAAAGACCATATAATATATATATATATATATATATATATATATATATATATATATATATATATAATATTATGATTATCTTTATTATTATCTCACGTTATGGATTTCTCTCTCTCTCTCTCTCTCTCTCTCTCTCTCTCTTTCAGTATATATAGTATATATAGTATATATATATAATTTTATATATATATATATATATATAATATATATATATATATATATATATAATACTAATATAAGCGAAAGTGTGTGTGTGTTTGTGTGGAGGTGCTGCTCTCTATGTGGTAGATGACGTGGCATGGGCGTGACACGTCATAGTAATAATCTTAAAATACGGACATGATTAGCAGAAAAGGTGTAGCTATGCATGATATATTCATGTAGGGACAAACATATGTGCCTATAAGCCAACATCGCTTGGTCACCTACCCGGTGCGTCCTCGCGCCGTCCTAGATACATGTACCTAACCATGTTACAATTATGTATTTACCTGATTTTGTCGGATATTGCCCTTCAGGAGAACATACAAAGATAGGGCCTTCCTAACAACAAGGCAAAGTGGAATTACTATGATAATGATGATTATGATTGGCATAATCATGGAAAGAAAATGAACAGCTGGGTTAAGGTAGACAGGTAAAGAGTCCTGTACGGCTGTTTCCAATTCTAAGAAATTAGAGAATGTAAGCTCAGAAATGGTATTAGTGACATACTTAATGCTTGAGAAATTTATATACTTCAAGTTATCAATAGAGAAAAGTCAAGCAGTGAAATTAGCTACAAATCCTTCGTGCAGTTTTTCAGGAAAGGTATTCAAATAGTCAGAGCGCAAATAGCAGGCCATAAGAATTGCGAAATGACCGGAAACTTTCTGATACACTGCACCTTCGGGACATACTACAGACTAGTGATGGACCGAATATTCGCATTCGCATTCGCAATTGCGAATATTCGCATGTTTTTTCAATATTCGCATTCGCATTCGCATTCGCATTCCCACTCCCACTCGTAGTTGTTTGCGAATATGCGAATATTTTACCCAAAATCAATAAACTTACAAAAATATTAAAAAAAATAACAAGTGAACATAATATTACACAAGCAAACATATAAATACATTAATAGTTTAGCCGACCGTTAGTTAAAAGAATGAGGCGAGGATGTGTAGTGGTAGCCAAAGCAGGTAACCAAGGTAGTGTCCCTCGGACACTACCTCCAGCCTCCACCTTTCAACAGAGTGGCACCCGCAGCTAAGCCGCTACTCTCAAGGTCACTGTTACTGAACTTAATCAACTCATTGCCTCGTGCGCTATACTGCAGTAAGCATATACACGCTCTTCTCTGTCACCCACGAGCACAATCAACTTTCTTTGAAAGAGAACAATATTGCAGCAGCCTACTGCGCAATGGCGTCCAGTCACATCATGTGTGGTTTGGGACTATTTCGAGATTATCTCTAATGACATGGCAAAGTGTAAACTTTGCAATAATAATTATTCATGTAAGATATTATCACGTAAGTATTTGTGTAAGAGTGGGTCCTCGTCCCGTAACCTGGCAACATAGAAAATTGAATGGAATTTACTTTAGACAATTATATTTTTATGGCTGAACTCTTACAATACATCCAAAATATTTCAATTACCTGTATGATATCAAAAATAGTGTATTACTTGAAATATTATGTAATATTCGCAATTCGCATTCGTATTTGCGAATATTAAAACCAAATATTCGCATTCGCATTCGCGAATACGGAAAATAGACATTCGGTCCATCACTACTACAGACACATAGAATGTTTGTCTAAAGAAGAAATAGTGATGTCCGAAGAAACTTTTGTGAAAGAATGGTCGTGAAATCAAGTGGGTGTAAGGACATAACGATAAGGCCTGAGAAGCATTTGCCTGAGTTAGCACCACCTCACAAATACCGTCACCTATAGGTAAGAAGGCAAAGAAAGATGCGGGGCAAAAATACAGGTTCAAATATTCTGTACGGCACCTATCCAAATCAGACATGCTTCCAGTAGCATACTGGTTATATTTATTATTAATCAACACCACAGTACTTGGTTGATTCAGTATCATAACAGATTCGTTCACTGAAAAAGGGGGAAAAAAAAAATTCCATTATGAACCATATCCTATATTAGATTGTATATTATTAATATTACTGTTTAATTACTGAACCTTAAAAACATGTTCGGATGGAAAAGAACATGTTTAACAACGGCATCTGACGTTAGCACTTATTCAAGGAGAGGGTAATAGTGTTGATAATAATTTAAATAAGACAATGGTGTCAACAAACAGTTGGGCTGTTTCCTTAAAACCCGAGCCCCTGTCCACCCAGCAGTGAATGGGTACCGGGTGTTAGCCGGGGGTTTGTAACCCGCCTCCCGGGGTGCTGGCTTCGGCCAACACTATAAGCACTGGCAAACAGCTCTCTAGGGGTAGTCTGAGAGAGAGCTGTCTGGTTACAATGGAGATCCATCTCAGCTGCGTCGATAACTGACGAAATTCTTCAAACATCAAACATCAACATCAACTTGCAATTCTACTTCGCTATTTCCTAGGCATGCATAAAATCAATAACAGGAAAGAGTGAAGCAGTGACTCTTCCACGCGCTGCGTCAACCATATTTGTTAGTAATTGTTTGTTAGTTGTTACTGATGATCTTCCTAATTGTATCAGTATAAGAGGCAAGAACGTTTACTTGAAGGTCAAGTTTGTTAATATATATGCAATTTAAATGGATGAGTTTATTTATAGAGGAAGATAAGAAGGTTAGTTGAAAGTACCTTACCCAAGTTCTTCCACGTCTAATACATTTATTCCTATACCAAATATCATGCACGAAAGCTGTCTAAGAAAGACAATGAAAAGACAAGCTATCAATTAGAGAGAACTGAAACTCGAGAAATGCCAGTGGTCGCTGGCAGTTTTAACTCAAAGGTTGGTCTACTGTGTTTTCCCTCCGCGACTAATATTTTTCATAAATTAATTTCGCGATAAACATTGATGCACCGCATCTGAAAACCAAAAAATATAGTTCTTCTGTTGTTCTACTAATTATATGGATGACATGCATTACAATGGAACGTTCTATAATAGCAATTTAATGCAAATTACTCGCCTCGTGTAGCAAAGCTTAATATATTTTTTACATGCCTATTGTGGCATGTAAAATTTGGGCGATGTTCACACTGTTTTCTAAGACAGTACTGCTGCGTCTGGCAAACGCTTGTCAAAATACAATAAGCAATGCCTTGGAAAAACGAAGAATAAGGAATGCCGAAATCGGCTTGCTGCTGCGACAATGTAGGTTATAATTGTGGAGGCGATACGCCGCGGCGGGGAGTGGTGGGCGGGGAGATTGTGGCGGGGAGATTGAATCAAAACATTGCCACTTCACGCGTCGACTCATTGCACTTCCAGGCTTTCTATCTGATTGATACACAATAATAACAGGAAAATATGACTGCCTAGGTAAAGATAACTTCTAAACATTCGTTATTGACTATATAATATCATAGAGTAGCATTTACCTCGCCTCCTCAACTATAACCTACTTGGTTATTTGGTTATATACAATGTTTTACAGAATCAGGCTTCTATACAATATACATATAGAAAAAAATCGTTCTTAATATTATACTTGTGTGTTTTAAGTGCAGTGGAATAAGCCCATATTTTTCTTTCAAGTTGACCAACTTTTCACCAAATTGTGAGTTAAAACTGCCAGCGACCACTGGCATTTCGGAGTTGCAGTTCTCTCTAATTACGAGGGCGTAAATTATAATCATGAGTTGGTTGGTCAGTAGGAGCATTAGATTTGTTAGTTTCAAGCCGCGTAGCATCGCTAAGTTATGCAGTTTCTACTAAGCATAAATCAGGCTTGGCATTGGTCCGTTTAAGTTGATCACTGTAAATGACTTCTAATGTATTTAACCACGGATCAAAAATATCAAACTTATTTCCATGGAGTTGCTTAACTACCAGGCGCGGACCCACAAATTTAGGAGCTAATTTAGAGTTCCGTTCCGAGACTCGAATCATGACCGAGTCACCAACCCGGATTTGAACGCCGGTGTTGTTGCGAGCACATAACAGTTTTGGAAGCCTGTAATTTATCTCTGACATCGAAATATAAGTCCGAGAAAACCTTAAGTTGACATTTAGCATAATCATCAACATTGTATACAGGTTTTAGAGGGCTACTAAGCAAGTCATATGGGAGTCTTTTTTCCATACCAAAAATAATAAAATAAGGAGTTTGACCTGTCGACTAACAAATATTGCAATTAACGCATGCAGCAACATGGGGTAACCCATGGAGGTAGTATGGGTGGAGACGCCCTGAGCCGCGCCGGTTGAAGTCAGTGAACTGTCAGTCAGCCATCTTGTTGTGGGCTAAGGGAGCCCACAACTCTCCTGCCAAGTAGATAAATCATCCGATGGAAATATTTTGAGATTCCTGAGAGTAACATCGGTCCATTCTAAGGTGCACATAGTATATGGGTTTCTTTCCCGTTATTATTTTCATGATGCGAATTAAACTGATCTCATAACATGGTGATATCAATATATGTAGGTCTCTCGGGTTTGTGGGTATAAATTTTGCTACGTTGGGGTGCATCATGTAGGTAGTAGGGGAGTACTACCATACCACCTGCCATACTACCTCACTGGGTGGCACGGTGGCTTCGTTGTTAATTAAAGTTGAGGTGGTGAGGTCAAAAGTGTGAAATGAGTTGGGTAATTACTAGGGAGTGGCGGATCTGTTTAAATAAGGGTTAGGCTATGCTTACTCAGGTCAAATATCCTCTACACGTCCACATATACTCTCTCAGTCTTCATTTAGTATTGACCTCGTGAGTAGCAAGTACAGTGGAAGTCAAAGTAGTTGGTGTAGTTCCGTCGTGGCCACGGGTAAACACATGCGCGCAACAAGATCATAATATTCCCCCCTATAATTACCACAGAAAGTGTACATAAACACTTACCACCAAGTAATATTTTGTTGTGTTGCCTTTCCTCTTGATTGCTTGATGTAACCTTTGTGGGAGGAGTCAGGCAATGTGTGTAAATTGTCCTCACTTAAGTTGTGCCACACGTCTAGGAGAGCTGCCTTGAGTTTTGGTATGGAACTTGTGTCCGTCTCTCTCAGTTTCCTTTTCATTAGAAAGTGGAAAAAATAAAGGCAATTTAACAGTACCATCCAGAGACGTAGTTGCCATATGCCTCATATGTGAGAAGAAATTCAGGGAGAGAGTGTTGTGCTGTGATAATTCATACACAAAGTTGCCTACATCTCATGTTTACCACAACATGCCACTCTTGTCCTGTCAGATTTTCAGGGTAGGACTGTCTTCTCATGTCTGAAAAATCATATGTCAGACAGTGACCCGGTCAGTAATCATCTAATTTTACTGATCAAGGCTGTAGTTGAGACATATCTGCAGGTGAGATATAAATACGCAGCCAGGCAGTTCACCGCCAGATATATATTCAATAAAGGGACCCAAAGTAGGACTAAGATGAATAAACTAGTATTATTTAGTGGTATGTAAGTCTATTCAATATATAAAATGTAGTTTTAAGGACATGATGTCATGTATAATATGTAATGATATAATATGTAATTGTAATATGGACCCAATATGCAATAATATACAATAATATGCAATAATATGATATGTAATATATGGTTAGCATTAACACAAAGTATAATTTCATACACCGTGATATCATTAAGTGCAAACAGTGTAAAAAGTGAAAAGAAAGAGTGGGTATCTCAGTCACCCAGTGCGTGACATTGTCCACAACAGTGTGGCGGACGGGGGAGAGCGGTGGCTTCACCAGACAACACAGGCAAAGACGGTATACTAAAGAAAGACTGGAAAGCTTCAAAATAAGGTGTAGTAAAGGCTAACTGGTTACTCTTTAGTTCTTTCGTCCACTAGATGAGGGCGTTAGCGTCAATTGAGCTATGACTATTCTAAAGACACGAAGTGTGAATTGTACAATGCAGATATGTAGATTAAGGAACATGTTTTACTGGAAATCAACATATACGGATGAAGTCGTTGATGTTACAACACCATGTAAAGGAAACCAAAACAGTCATTTCGAATTTCTTAATTTACGTAAAACAAATAGGAACAACACAATCAGTGGATCTTTTTCAGATATGTCAAAATAGACACCAAGGAACTATATTGTGGGCAGAAATTAAATAAATTCCGTAATTAAACACTTTAGGTGGTGCCGCTGCAAAATCAGTAGTCAGTACCTCCTGTGCAATCATCATCTCGCGTGGTTGTTTACAATTTTACATCTTTGAATCAACTCTGATGTCCGTCGTCCAGGGCAGGAACCCAGCAACAAAGGTAGTTGCGCCAGCAACGACCATCTCTCTGAACTTCTTTTCCTAACGACGAAAGCTACAAAGCCTCCCTTTTCGGTCGTTAACGCGTCGGAAGGCGCTGACTGGCTAAGGCGAGTAATGACGTCATCAAGCGCGTCATCAGTCACCAGCCAATGACAAACAGTTTTTAAAACTTCTCGACCAATCACAAGTCAGCGAGACATATTTCCGGGCAAGAATGGCATGCCAGACTGCCTCTCCACGCCTTCTTGCCCCGTCATTTCAAACTAATTCTCGTTTTATTCGGAATGCTTGCGTTTTAAGGAGTTTTAATGTATCAGATAGTAAGATGTATAAGTAAGGAGCCTGTGTTGCTAGTGTTTTGGTGGTAGAAGGTGTGTGTGTGGGTTAAAATAGTGAATATTTGTGTTATGGAGAGGCCCCGCGGCAAGGCCTCTCCGTCACTCTGCCCCGTCATCAGTCACCTCATCATAACATCTTTAAATCACCCTTATTTAAGGTGACACACGGTGCTACATTGATTTAGATAATGACAAGTATATATAACATCTCACCATAATCACTAAGTTGTATAATAACGAGTAATAAGACGTTTAAGCCTGCCCAAACTTACAGTGGCGGAGGAGCTGGGGGCTCCAGCCGCCACACTCAACAGTTTTGAGTAAAAACCCGCAGTTATCCGCCTCACCTGTGCCTTCCTGAAGAAGACAGTCAGCTCCCACGTCTGTGATAGCACCATAGGAAATCACCAGGGATCATAGGATTCCTCAAGGGGTTCTCGCTCCCCTACTAAATATTACCAAAGACATCTACCTCCCTTGGTGAAGTTGGTGTTGATATCCACCTCACGGGCTTCATCCTGCTGCTGCTGCTGCTGCTGCCGAAGGCCGCGCTGCCAGACGTAGATGAGTCCCTTGCTTGTATTTCATCTCTTTACTCATATATATGAATAATATCCATCCAAATGCAATCATATGTCTACATTCACCTATAAAAAAGATATTTCATAGCATACCAAGCAATAATGAGCATGCCTGGAGACTTCCGACCTCTGCTAATACTGGTCTTGAGCAGTCGTTGGCCAGTGTGCACGTTAACGACGAAATCGACGAATTTTCCGCGCTGTGGGTTCCGTCGTTGGACTAACGACCAAAAAAAGGTCTTTAAGTGTTTTGTGGCTTCTGGCCCAGTCGTCCAGTCGTCCACTCTTTGAGCTACCGTGGTGGTGGCAAGACGTGTATGCTCCTGCTCCTCCACCGAAATATTACCGCTAGTACCGCTTCCCTGACCACGACACTACACTACGTTGTACTGTGTGCATACATATATGACACCAATTTCACTTAATATATCTAATATTTTCCCTGAAATAATAGAAAATAAAAGGCTAGCAATATCTGGAACCACTGAGGTAGTTTTTCGTCCACGCAATAGATGGCGCTCTAAACTCAAGAATCGGGTGCTATCTGGCATTTTTCTGGCTACACTTATTTGCTATGTTGGATAGGAATATTTCCCGTCTTTCTTTAGTATACCGTCTTTGACACAGGCCGCGCGGCTCAGGGCGTCTCCACCTCATACTACCTCCATTGGTTACCTCCATGGGGTAACCAATCTTCCCAACTACCAAGCAAGCCACCAACAACTGGACGCAAAGCTTCCAGGACTTTCCTGTTCGCACGCTCAACTAAACCGTTACTGGCAGGGTGATCAGTTACCGTGAATGTTTGTTTGATGTTAAACTGCCCACATATTTCATTAAGAAGCGCATTTTAAAATTCTGCGTCATTGTCACTCATTAAAACTCGGGGAGTTGAGTATGGACAAAATAAGTTGGCGATCAATGCGTGTGCAATCGCTTTGGCAGTTTTATCCTTCACAGGGGCCAAAACAACATACCTTGAGAAGTGGTCAACACATACTAACCATAAGTGATCATACATACTGACGGTATTTATACCCTTGACGACTAGAAGATAGCTATACTAGTTCAATAGCAACAATGTCCCAGGGACGCTCAGGAGTTGGATATTCCAAAATTGGTGCTGGCTTTGGCACCGTACCCTTATGCACAGCACATTTCACGCACTTAGGTACATATGCGTCAATATCTAACAGCATTTTAGGCCAAAAATAGCTAGTGCAGGCCGCAGAAAAAGTACGCTCCTTTCCCGGGTGACCGGCTATTACAGCATCATGAACTAGTTGCAGTACCACAGGTACATATGATTCAGGTACCACAAATTGGCTCACCGGGGTCCGCTTATTTGGCCAAAATCTACATAGGACCTGATCTGGTGATAAGAAAATTATGAAAAAGGAATGGGCATTTTAGGTAATATTGACTGGTCACCCGATTCCAGAGCAAATATCACTTTACTCCACACGTCATGTTGATGTTGGGCAACAGCTAGTTCATGTAGTGAAAATCTTTGTACAGGGTGTGGATATGTGAATATAACCAGACAGTCACACCTACATAATATTCATGCCTCTTAATAATTCCTACACATACATGCTATGCTGCAATACTGTATGACACGTGACAACAGCGCGCGCTGCTTCGCCGCTCCATGTAACTTAGACGTTGCCCCGCGCTCAGACCTTCAAGACCAGCCCTTCGCTGGCGGTCCAGCGCATATCTCTGAACTTTACAATAAACCACCTACGGAAGATGTTTGTTTCTCCTTCGGATAAACTCCCCTCAACCACTCCGGTTAATCACTGCAACCCCGAGTAACATGGCGCAGATCGCAGGTATAAGAACATAGAGACGGGCAACGACTCCCGCCATTCCAACGACTCCCGCCTGGACGCCACGAGGCATCTCTTCACCGACCCATGCTTCTTCCCTGGATTTACTTCATCTCCAGCATCGTGTGTTCGTGTGCCTGTGGACAGACATAAGGCGTGTGGACTGCGTACGTATGACGGTAGGGTCACCAGTGTACCATAAGTGCTGTGTGTGTTTTTCAGTGTGCGTTTTTTGTACCAGGGCTCCGTTGATTGTTCATCGGGTCACCGCTTGGTACGGGCTGACCTTGAAACCAGGTGCGGGCGGCTAGAGACCCCCCCCCCCCTTCTCACCCACCCCGCTCCAACGCCACACACACACACACACGCCACACACACAACCCATAATTCCCTGTGTTTTTGATATTCCAAGTACGGTGGTTATCGGTTAGCGTTTCCCTTCAAGATGTCATTCCCCGTTTTGTCACCCGCGGCAAGCGGCTCGGAGGATGACGAAAAGGAAATCGCTTCCCCACCCTTTGAACCACTAAACACAACACATTCATCCTCGCTACCGGGAGACGCGATATCAAGCTTGATTCGCTATTTGGAGGAGTCCCGGTTATCAGCTGATAATCGACGCATCCAGGATGAAGAGGAGAGGTGCCAGCGTGATGAGGAGAGACGATTACGTGACAACGAAGCCAGGAGAAAGGAGGAGGATTCACGTTTTCAAGTCCTTGTCACACTCCTGTCTCCTCCACAGGCCTCGGCCAGCGCGCGGCCTGCCTCACCTAACCCCCCTGTCACGACCACCGCCTCGCTCGCCGCCTCTCCTGTGGTTGCCACGCCCACCGTCGTGACTCCCGCGACAACTCACCGCTTCTCCTGTGGCTGCCACGCCCACCGTCGCGACTTCCGCTGGCAAGCATGTGGCCCACAGTCTACCGACGTTGCTGGCCGATTCTTCCTTCCAAGTTTTCCGGCAGTGGCGTCGTCTGTGGGAAGATTACTCCACCATTCACAGAGGCTGCCACGACATAAGCAACTCATCCAGCTGCGGATGGCTGTGTCACTGGACGTACAAAAGATCCTAGAACATACCCTAGGGATCGCACCTGACACTTCCTTGACTGTGACAGAGGTCTTAGACATCATACAGTCCCACTTCAAGAGTCAACGAAATGAAGCACTACGCCGTCGAGAACTCCTGTGTTGTAACTTTGTAAGCAGGCTGACGGCGAGTCATTCTCCGATTTCTTCGTACGCCTGAAGCAGACCTCCTCCTGGCAGAGGAGGTCGACTTGTGTACTGGTAACGCTATGATGTACGCGGAGATCCAATTGAAAATGTTTCTGCTGAAGGGTGTGCGAGATGAAGAGCTGATTCAACGCCTCATCTCCAGACACCTCAGATGTTACCAGACACAGGCACCGACGTCACTGTCATCGGCACGAAACACCTGCAAATGCTTCACATCCCCCTCAGCAGCCTACAGCCTCTACCGTCCACTACTACGCTGACAGCGGATGGGTCAGTAATGACACCTGCTGTGGGATGATTTTATGCTACTTTACGGCTCCACGGGAAATCTTGTACCGCCAAGATACAGGTGCACGAGGGTATTCAAACGCCCCTCCTGTCCTACGGCCACTGCATGGAGCTGGCTATCATTTCACCTGCCTTCCCGAAGCCACTATTGGAGGTCAAGCACGTCAACAGATGCGCTGAGATGACTCTCCCTCCTACCACGTCCCCGTCAGCTGCACGGGCGCACTTTCTGCACGAGTTTCCGGACGTGTTAATCTCCACGGCGGATCTCAAAACGTCTCCTCTGAAACCCATGGCGGGCAAACCCACGAGGATTCACGTGAAGGAGGGAGCCGTACCATTCGCCATTCACACACCGAGGCAGGTTCCCTTCGCTTTCCAGCGTCAAGTTCAGGAGGAACTTTAGTCCATGACACGTCAGGGAATCATCAAGCCTGCCGGTGACGACCCTTCAGAGTGGTGTCACCCGCTAGTCGTCGTGGCTAAGGATAAAGGCGTGAGAATCACCGTTGACTTGACGAAACTCAACTCTCAAGTGGCCCGCCCAACACATCCTGCCCCAACTCCATTCACCGCCGTCCGCAGTGTCAACCCGTCAGCGCGTTTTTTCACCACAGCGGACGCCTTGTGCGGGTACTGGCAGTTGGAACTACACGAGGACGACCAACACCTGACAACCTTTATCACACCATACGGCCGCTTTCAACACTGCAGAGGTCCCATGGGTTTCTCGGCTACCGGTGACGCTTACTGTCTCCGTGGCGACCTGGCCCTGCAGGGTGTAGATAACTGTGTTAAGGTGGTTGACGACATTCTCCCCTTCGTCGACGACTTCCCCACGCATCTCCAACGTATTCACCAGATGCTCACTAGATGTCGCAAGCACGGGATCACACTTAACAAGGATAAGTTTGTGGTCGCCACGCCTAGTGTGAGCTTCTGCGGGTATAACCTCTCAGCTGAGGGCGTGGCCGCGGATGAGGATAGAGTCAGTGCCATCCGGGACTTCGCGACTCCCGCTAACTTGACTGACCTCCGCTCATTCATGGGCCTGGTGAACCAGCTGTCAGAGTTCACCCCAACCATCGCCGCTGCCGCCCAGCCACTCCGCCCCCTGATGAGCCCGAAAATAACGTATACTTGGACACCTGATCACGACGAGGCCTTCAGTCGTGTCAAGACGGCGCTGCTTCGACCGCCGATTCTCGGTCACTTTGACCCAGCATTTCCAGTTATTCTTCAAAGTGACGTCTCTCGCCTCTACGGGCTTAGTTACGCCCTTCTGCAAGACCATGGCCAGGGACGCACATGCCTCGTTCAGTGTGGCTCAAGATTCCTCGCTGACGCCGAGACCCGCTATGCCACCATTGAACTCGAGCTGCTCGCCGCCGCCTGGGCCATGTCGAAGTGCAGGCCTTACTTGATAGGCCTACAGAGCTTCACGTTGATGACGATCCACCGACCCCTGATCCCGATTCTCAACCACTACACCTTGGACGCGGTTGAGAACCCTCGCCTCCAACGCCTCAAGGAGAAGGTTTCGCCCTACCTGTTTACGGCCGTGTGGCGTGCTGGGAAGCAGCTCTGCATCCCCGATGCCCTGTCCCGAGCCCCAGTTAGCCGCCCCACGCCAGAGGACGAGATGGTGTGCGCCGAAGCCGCAGCACACCTCAGGAGCGTTGTGTCCCTCAACGCCATCAACCAGGATCAGGACCCTTCACACCTCGATCCGCCACACCATGACGCCGATTAGACGATCCAGGAACTCCGAGCCGCAGCAGCGACAGACCCGTCGTACACCCGCCTACGGGACTGCGTGACGTCAGGATTGTCCGTCACCAGTCCAACATGTAGATTTCTAGAAAGCGCATCAGCCACAACATTGGCTCGACCTGGCAAGTACTTAAAAGTTGGATTGAATTTCTGTATTGTCAAAACCAACGCGCGAGTCTTCCTGAAATGTTTTTCCCTTTAAAAAGTTCAGTGACAGCTGCATGATCAGTATATACGGTTATATCATAACCTAGGATATAATCTCAAAAATTTTTCAGAGCCTAGACAACTGCGAGTGATTCCAGGTGAGTTACTGAGTAATTAGACTCTGCCGGAAGTAACGTTTTACTCGCGAACGCAATAGCACGATTTTTTCTGCGTGCGTCCGTCTGCATCAATACAGCACCCAGCCCTAATGCAGAGGCATCCGTGTAAAGAACAAAAGGAACCTTATAGTCTGGGAATGCCAAGACAGGGGCCGTAGTTAGGGCGACTTTTAGATTTTGAAAAGAGTTCTCATGTACAGCGTTCCAATTAAAGTTCATGTCCTTTTTTAATAGGTTTGGTAAGGGCGATGCAACTGCTGCAAAATTGTATATAAAAGATCTATAGTAACCACACAACCCAATGAAAGAACGGACATTGTCTACATTCTGAGGTCGCGGGAAATTTGTAACTTTATATAATTGAGTAATTTAAAATAGCCTGTAATAACTTGAAATAACTTAATAACTGCAGTTACATTATACATTGTATGAATTCCATCACCATCTATCACATGGACTAAAAAGGTGATTTTAGAGTTAAGGAATTCACATTTAGTCAATTTAGCCTTGAGTCCAGCATCTTTCAACTTCAGGAGTATTGCTTCTAAATTAGCAAAATGAGACTCCGAGTCTTTGCTGCAAATTATAAGATCATCAAGGTAAGCATAAAGTTTTTGCCTAGCATATCGGAAAATAAATTATTAATCATTCTTTGAAAAGTAATAGGGGCTGACTTTAACCAAATGGCATTCTGAGTCACTCGTAGTGTTCACTAGGAGTGCTAAAAGCAGTAACTTCCCTAGATGCAGGAGCCATCGGCACCTGCCAGTAGCCACTAACCAAATCAAGGCTACTGAACATAGTGTTACCATGTCCTAATGACATTAACAAGTCTTTTAAGACAGGTAAAGGATACCTATCATCCTCCGTAACTTCATTTACTCGCCTGAAATCAATTACAGGTCTAAACTGTCCGTCCTTCTTAGGAACGAGGAATAGAGGCGAGTTCCACGGTGAACGGGAATTTTGGATAACACCCTGATCCAACATGTCTTCAATTTGCTCATCAACAATTAGACTTTGACTGTGAGGTAGACGATATGCTGGAATATACACAGGAAGTGTTCCAGGTTTAAGTCTAATGTGCAATGGTGGGCGCGCTCCGGTGCGCGCGGTGGTGCGGCTGCGCTCTGCGCACCCGCACAGCCGGCCCGGTGCGCTCCGCGCTCTGCGCTCTGTTTTCTCAGCCGGCCCGGTGCGCTCCGCGCTCTGCGCTCAGCGCTCCCAAAAAATAGCTATATAATAAAAAAAACAGCTTCTAGAAGTTATTTACCTTATATATTATGAAAAAATTGTACTGTCAAGCCAAAAATTCACTGCCTAACAAAAAATCACAAGTTAAAGTAGTCTGTGGTCACTCCTTCAGTCCTTTTTAGTCCTCCTCCTGCTCCATCTCTTGTTCCTCCTCCTTCTTGAACCCCAGCAGCTCCATGTTGCCACGCATGAAAACCAACTCCTCAAAGTTGCTGGCTGTCAGGCTGGACCTCTTGGCTCTCAGGATGTCCCCTGCAGAGCTGAACATCTTCGCCACAGCTGCAGAGCTAGGGAGGGGGGTGTTGTACTTGATACAAAGTTTCACCCACGCCTCCCTGTGGTAGCTGGGGAAGAGGTCCTTCTTGAAGGGGGTCTCGCTGTGGGCCCGCTGCCAGCCGTCCAAGGTCTTGGTTAGTTCCTCATGCAGATCCTCCTGCCTCCTGGCAACGCTTTGCCGGCCTGCTATTTACTAAACCATGCGCATTGTTGCCGCTGAAGTTTTTTAGGAAAAGTAGTCTTCGATTGGAGCGCCAGAAAGGAGCGCGAAATTCAAGTTGCGCTCCGCGCTCTGCGCTCCCATTTCAGATTTTCGCGCCCCGCGCTCCTGCGCACCGAAATTTGGTAGTGCGCACCGGAACGCGGAACGCGGAAAGAAAAATCGGAGCACACGCGCCCACCTTTGCTAATGTGGTGGTTAGATTTATCGTTGAACCTAACGATTCTCTGGGCAAGGCTATAACATCACGGTACCGCTTAAGCAGTTCTAACAATGAAGACCTGTGGTCGGGATAATCCACAATAGTGACAAGTGAGTCAAGGTGTGCTTGAGCCAAATTTGAATTGCTGGACGACGGAGTTACCGAACTGACAAAACCCGTAGGTTTTGGCACTACCTGTTTGTCAAAAGCTAACGCACGGCTTAAAAATACACCTTGTCGAAGTTTGACAGGACCGCCAGTCGCATTAACAACAAGAGTGACGGCTTTATTTCCTTCACAAATTTCACTTAGGGTTGCTTCCACTGTTAGTCTGTTCACTTGGCTTGGGCCTTCTATACAGATAGGAATATACATAGGAATAACAGACACCAGGAGACCTATTGGTCCATAACTAGGGTATCTGTTGAACTACATACTACTAACTACAACTACATGTTAGAGGACAGTTGGAAAATGATACCATGTCCCTAAAGAAGATAGGAACATGGAAGTTTCATAGTGAAGAATGATAGGATATGAAATATACTATATACAACTACCACTTACACTAATCGATCCGGGGGACTATCCTTTATGTTCGTGTTTTGTTTTGTTGTATCATTAATTTTGTAATTTTGCATGTTAGTTTAGGTTTGTATAATGCTTCGTTTCATTTGTGTGTATATTCTGATTGGCCCACTCACCTTTCTGCCCTCATGTCTATTGTGGATAGCCTACAGCAACACTTTTCTCAGGCCTCAGAGCTCACCCATCACTCAGAGCTAAAATCAAATCTGCACTTATAATGGAAATTCCTGCACCAGTGTCAAATAAGGCTAACTGCTCCTGACTCTTGTTTTCACCTAAGCTTACCTCAATAAATATTTGCCCTGACGTTGCATCTACTGTTGCATATATCCGTTTGCATTATGATGGGATACCCTAGACATAGAAACTTATTTATTTTGAGACCATAAACAATAGGTAACGCTTCTCTCTCTACAGTGCTATAATTACATACAGCGCGGTTAAGTTTTCTACTGAAGTATGTGAGAGATATTAATTTGTTTTAAACGACTTGCTGCAGCAACACTAGATTCGAGGCTTCGGTGGTTAAATAAAATGCCATTTCAAAGTTAAGAAAAGGCAAGATTATATTATTTGTTAATCTATATTTAAGGTTGGAGAGCGTCCTTAGCCTGCTCGATCCTTTCCTGGGATACATTTATATATTTCACGACGATTTTGGCTTTCTTTTTCCCATTATTTCTCTCGAGTATAACCAAGCCTAGCACATGAACTCCGGCATTTCCGGCCATTGGTTCAAATATAGCAGTATCGCTACTAACTAAACTTGTTTCTAATTCAATATATAAATATATATATTTGTCAGGGCCGAGGAGGTTATCAATTTATATTACCAAACTTAAGAAATGTGGGGAAAGAAAAATCGTAGAGTATGATTACCCCGAATACATTTACACAACAACAACAAAAAAACTGGCTAGCCGCCAATTAAAAGCAACCAAACAACAACTGCAAACTATCATAGCAGGGGTTATGTCACCCTAAGAACTCCCTGGAACGCTGCCTGTAGAGAAGGTGAATTGCAGCAGCAATCTTCAGCACCGTAGAATACCACTTCAGGCAGCGTTGAATGGTATGCGGGACAGTGAAGGGCCAACTGGAAGAAAGGCCAGTCTTCAGTATGGCGTTCTAGGGATGAGAACAGCAGCTTGGTAGTGGAGGTGTTGTCAGCGTGGAGAGCTATGGCTGTCTGCCTAATCGTGGGCGGCGAGGCTTCGACATCAAAATTGATAGAGTACCTCCTTACCCCGGGACAGGGGGCTGGAATTGTCGACGTGGAGAGTCGGGTAGCTGCGCTTGAAGCCCCGAAGCACGCTTGATGAAGGTGAAAGTGGTAATCACCGTTATAGAACGGGAATCCAGAGCATTTATTCATGTGAACGACGGCAAAAGGTATGACATCATGAATATCAAGATTGACTTTCAGACATTAAATTTCAGCATTGCTGCCGGAGCGCAGCCGGGGCTTTAACCCTTAAATACCCCAAATAGAAGGGTTAAAAATGGCATTTATTCGTGCGAAAAGCGGCAAGGCTGGCAATGGTCTCAAATTGTACCTATGAGTCCCCTGTCCACTAAATGCACAACGACAGCAATTTTAGGCGAGGCCTTGCCCCTGATAGGAAGCCCCACCCCTGGGTCAAAAATGACATTTATTCATGCGAGAAGCGCCAAGGCTGGCAATGGTCTCAAATTGTTCCCAAGAGTCCCCTGTACACTAAATGCACAACGACAGCAATTTGGGGTGGGAGTTTGCCCCCGACAGCAACCCTCCCCCCGCACCAACCAGATGGTGCATATATATATATATATATATATATATATATATATATATATATATATATATATATATATATATATATATATATATATAATTTGATTTGAAAAGGCATTTTATTTAACCACCGACGCCTCGAATCTAGTAATTGGTGGAGAGTTGCAGCAGCAAGTCGTTTAAAACAAATAATTTTTCTCACATACTTCAGTAGAAAACTTAACCGCGCTGAATGTAATTATAGTACTGTAGAAAGAGAAGCGTTACCTATTGTTTATGGACTCAAAATAAATGGTTTCTATGTCTAGGTTATCCCATCATAATAGAAACGGATCACTGACCTTTAACTTGGCTATTAACGACCAATACAACGAACGGTAAAATATCTCGGTTGCAACCTTAAATAGCGGAGTTTGGTATTACAGGGGTGAAGTATATCCCTGGAAAAACCAGTATAGTAGCAGCTTGCTTGTTCCAGTTAAAAAGTTATATTCCGGCTATAATCTCCAGGATAATAATCGCACTGAAGAAAATATCGGCGCAATAACTTCAGAAGAAAATGATATATTGGATTGGGATTTAACAGAACTGAAAAAATTACAAGATGAGCATGAATGCTACGGAAATCTGAAGAAAATTATAAAGAAGGGTTGTGATGTAACTAGAATGAAATCAGAGTTAGATAAGATGAAAATTGCACATGTATATATTAGACTGAACTTATAAGAAATGTAAGTGGATGAAGAGATATTATATAGAGTGGCTTGGACAGAGCTGGGCACTAAACACATTGAATGTATTTAAATACTAAATACTAAATGCATGGGAGAAATGTATTTAAATACTAAATACTAAATACATTTTACGAATGTATTTAATTAAATACGAAATACTAAATACATCAATTGTATTTAAATACATTTGTAAATACATTTTAAATGCACACACATTTTAACATGTCCGAATAAAAATGGATTTTCTTAGGATTTCCTTAGATTTTGGGTTTCCTTTGAAATTTCCTTCTCAGGCCTAAATATCCTAAAAATATGAAAATTTCCTTGAAAGTGGAAACACTGGTTCACTGTAACATCACGGTTGCCAGATAGTTGCGCGGGTTTATGGCTAAATTAACTGATAAAAAAGTATTTACATTTTTATATTATGAGTATTTAAATACAATGTATTCAAATACTCATACAAATATTTGAATACTGTATTTAAATACATGACAACCAATGTATTTATAAATACATTTCTAAATACACAAATGTATTTAAATACGTATTTAAATACATTAGTATTTAAATACTGCCCAGCTCTGGGCTTGGAATAGTTTTAATGAAGAGACGCGTCAAATAGTTATTCCGGAAGTATACAAAAATGTAGTCTTACACCTGGCTCACTCTCCGCCAACCGCGGGACATGGGGGTGTTTAAGTTACATCTAAGACACTACAACAAGATGCCTCACTCGGGACCCCCCAAAGGCAATTTCTGTTATCCGCCGACGGTGGCGCTGCCGTGCGGCAGGAGTTAACTAGTCTGCTGGCCCATTCACTTGCTGCATAACTGACATGAATTTAAGTGTCTGATACCTGTTTATATTGAGCCAGACATGAAACCAACATAGGTAAATAATAAAATAATACAAGGACACGTTCATAAATATACATACAAATCGACAACAATGGTTTAAAGGCATAGACATATGCTGTCAAAACTGGTAGATTTTCAGGGATTTTCAGGTAGACACACCCCGATAAAAAAAAACCTGTTCACTCCAGGAACTGGGTGTATTTATACCTTTTACGCTTCAGTCCCATCCCAGGGAGCTAGAGACACGTTCTCTAGCTTCCTTGGTCCCGTGTTTGATGCCGTGTGGAGGGTGGGAGAGGGGTGTGGTGGGGGGAAGGGGGAAGAGGAGGAGGGTGTGTTATAGTGACAGCTGTGGTGGTGGTGGTGAGGGTTTATGGAACTGTCGCCGATGGGAATTCTCGCCGAAACACCAACCGAGAACTCTCGCCGACGTGGAAATTAAAACCTTACCTGGACATTTTCACCTAACTTAACCTAACTGATCAAGCTATTGCTGGTATTTCATACCTGAATGCAGAAACACGGGTGAAACCTGATTAAATGTATATTTTTAGTCCTGTTATATAAATAATTGGAACACTCGCCGACGGCAGCGAGAGTTCTGATCGGCAACAGTTCCAGGTACCGCGCAAGGAACTCCTTTTTTCCTTCCTCCTCTTTCTCCTCTTCATTCATGTCTCACACCATCTCACCTAGTTACTAAAGCGGCTCCAATCCAACTTTCTGTTAAACATCCCACCTAGTTACCAAAGCGGCTCCAATCCAACTTTCTGTTAAACTATACATGGCAACCATAGCAGATATCATTACTGAGCCACATCCTAAGCGCCCCAACGCATGGAATAATACATGTCTTGGTACTCTATCATATGCTTGCTTAAAGTCTATAAATGTTACAAAAAGAGTAAGTTTCCTTCTCCTGGCCATATCACACAACAAGCGTAGACAAACAATCTGTTCAAGACATCCTCTATTCTTCTGTGTGCCGGCGTGTTCTCTAAATGATTTAAACCAGAGGACAAGTCGCGAACACAACACCATATCATATAATTTAGATATACTGTTGGATACATTTATCCCCTGTAATTTCTTACCTCTGCCTTATTGCCTTTCTTAAATATATTGAACAGTTTTGCTCTAAACCAGCCCTGAGGATATGTGCCAAAAGAAAATACAGAGTTGAAAATATTTGTAGGTAACATGATCCATTGGGCAGGTAAAAGCTTCAAAATGCCTGGCGGTAATCCATCAGGTCCACCAGCTTTATCTGATTTTAACAATTTCACTTGTCCCTGGACCTCATTAGGGGAAATTGGATCATCCAATACTGGCACATATACATTTGATGCGAATTCTTCTGAAGTTAGACGTGGAATATTTGGCGGATTAAAAGTTTCTTCATAAAACTGCTTAAACTCATCATAGGAGGGGGTGTAGCGTGCCACCACACTATGCGGGAAAACAAACACAAAGTGCCTTGGTGCTTTTACTGTTCACAACCCAACAAACCCAACACCAACTTAACACTATTAGTTCTCTCGAACACAAAGTAAAATCCAGTCGATGTGACGGTGCAGACACAGCGGGTCTGCGTAGCGACACTGCTCCCTGGTGATGTGGCTACACGGTGTGGCTTGACCAGCGAGCGTAACCACGGGTAGACCCTGCACCACGACCAGGATACCAATGAGGTAGCACAGGAATAGTTGGTGAGGCAGGGTGATGAGAGGGCGATACTGTGGGTGTGGAGAAGGAGTGTTCGCGGCTGATTCCTGGCTGCTCTGCCGGTGGTTCAGTCTTGGGTTCCCTACATAACATTACATTTGCTCGAGCCTTTCTCTAGAGTTCGTATTGTGAAGCTCCCGAGCTGCGGAAGTGTGTGACTCTGTGTGGTTGTTCGATAGTTTGGGTTTGAACCACTACATCACCCCTCCCTCCAGGAAGTCGTGGTGGCGTCCTGCTGCAAACCATTGACATACCGGGCGTATAGCTTTCTGGGGGGCGAGAAACTCTTCCACTCCTGGTAATAGTGGGAGGGCGCTGTAGTGGCACGGTGGGAGGCTGCACCACAGGTTCGTGTGGAATGTATATTTCTCCCGGTAACTGTATTGGAGGGGTAGCAACCTCTGGAATAGAAAGAGGTTTGTACTCACGAGGATTATGGTGAAATGAAGAATGGTGTAGGTGGAGGGATTAAAGGGTAGGTTGAATGGTCGGGAGAGAGGAGCGCTGGCTTTACGCGATCCACCGATATGGTATCCTGACCTGCGCCTCAAAACACCGTGATGAGTTTGTCAGACTTCTTAATGACTTTGAAAGGGCCTTCGTAGGGACGTTGTAGGGGTGAGCGCTTGGCGTCACGACGGATCCAGACGTACTATGAATCTGCTAGCTTGGGAGGAATATTTAAGTCTTCCGTTGCCCACTGAATCGGGGAGGAGTAACTCTCATCTTTGACACGACGACGCGGAGGGCATCCAACATTTGGTGTCTATTTGAATTGTCCGGTTGAACGTTTGGAGCAATATAGAAGTCCCCTGGAAGACGGAGAGTTTGACCATACGTGAGTTCTACGTGGCTACATCGTAAATCCTCCTTGAAAGTAGAACGAATATTAAGGAGGACCAGTGGCAAAGTCTCCGCCCAACGATATAGATGTGGTTGTGACCTAAGAGCATCCTTTAGGCGTCGTTGGAAACGCTCCACCATGCCATTAGACTGTGGATGATAAGCAGTAGTACGTTGGCGAGAAGACCTAAGAAAACTCAAAAGCTGGCCCCAAAGATCTGACTCAAATTGTGCACCACGGTCAGTGATAATGGTATTGGGTGCACCAAATCGAGCCACCCAACCTGAGAGGAATGCCATGGCAGTAGTCTCGGCCGACATGTCTTGCATAGGTATCGCCTCAACCCACCTAGTGAACCGGTCGACGCAAGTAAGAAGGTAGGTGAACCCTCTCGATGGTGGCCAAGTTCCCAAATATATCAACATGTACCTTTTCAAACCTGTGTGTGGGGAGTGTCAGCGTCTCCAAGGGAGCCTTAGTGTGGCGGTGAGTCTTGGAAGCTTGACAGTCAAGGCACTGCTGATCCCAACGTCGTGAATTGGCTCGAATCCCTGGCCAGACGATGCGACTGGAGAGGAGCCGTTGCGTAGCCTTTTCGCCTGGATGGCTGTTGTTGCGGAGATGCTTGAAAACTTCCAGGCGATGGGCGACTGGAATGAAAGGGCGAGGACTGCTGCAGGATATGCCACACCAGAGTTCCAAGTCGGATTCTGGCAAAGTGAAAGGAGGAAGTCGGAAGCTTGTTGTCGCTGTCCTGAGAGTTGCTAGTTCATCGTCGTTGACTTGCGAAAGTGTTATTCTTTGAAAGTCAAGGGGTAAGGGTATGGAGAGAGAGTCTACTACGAGAGAGAGCGTCGGCCACGGTGTTTTCCTGACCACTTATGTGCTTTACATCTGTTGTACAAGCAGAAATGTAAGAAAGATGTCTTTGAACACGGAAAGAATATAAGTCAGACTGGCGGGACATGGCGAAAGTTAGGGGTTTATGGTCCGTGAGGACTTGAAACTGTCTTGCTTCCAGCAAATGTCTGAAGTGCCGAATTGCTAAATATATGGCCAATAATTCACGGTCAAAGGTACTATACCTCATCTGTGTGGAGTCCAGGCTTCGCGAGAAGAATCCAATCGGTGTCGTAGTTACATTGACAACTTGTTGGAGGACTCCACCAACAGCCGTGGACGAAGCGTCCGTCATAAGCACAGTCTTCGCGTCAGGGTGAGGGTACGCCAGAATGGTGAGTGCTGCGATGTCGTTCTTGATGTTGGTGAAACCGGTGGATGCTTCTGGTGTCCATGAAAGAGGCGCCTCCGCTGAAGTGTTGTCCTTAATGAGGTCGTGGAGAGGGCATAGGGTGTATGCCGCTCTATGTATGAACCGATGGTAGTAGTTCACCATTCCCAATAATTCCTGTAGCTTTCTTGTGGTGGTAGGCTTAGGAAAATCACAAATGGCGTCGATCTTTTGCGGGAGTTGAGAAATTCCATCCTTCGTGACTCTATGACCGAGAAAATCAATGCTAGAGGTACCAAAAATACACCAGCCGGGTGAATCTTCAAACCATATTCCTGGAGGCGGGAAAGTAACTGTCGAAGATGTATTCGGTGTTCAGAAAGATCGCGGGAAGCAATTAGAATGTCGTCTATGTAGACGGTGACAAATTCAAAGTCTTTCACAATGTGATCCATGAACCGCTGGAATGTTTGCGCTGCGTTTCGTAGTCCGAAAAACATATATCTGTACTCAAACATCCCAAAAGGTGTTGTGATGGCAGTCTTTGGTATGTCATCTGGATAAACAGGGATTTGGCAATTATTTGGCAATTTGGACATTTGGATTTAGTGCCATAGGTAGCAATTGGCGCTCCATTAGCTGCCAAGAGGTCAAAAGAGGGTTGTTTTGCATGTCGGTCGTTCGGTGTAGGCGGGAGAATGCTAACAGAGGCTCCAGCATCTACTAGAAACTTAACGTTTGACCAGTGATCAGTGACGTGCATGAGTGAAGATGAAGTCTGTGAGAATGCGGGAGAAGTTGTACTCACCTTCTCCCGCCGGTGGCGTTTCCCGGGAACAGGCAGGGTGCACGGCATTGGTGGGCGTTGGCACCAAACGTAGCGTGGTACCAGCACAGTTCCTGCAGGTCATTCCCTCCTCGGTTGTTTTGCTCTGAAGAGACAAAGCGTTGACTAACCTCCTTTCCAGGTCCTCTAACCGCTGAACTACACGATGAAGGAGGTAGTCAGGCTCGAATAATGGTGTTACCTTGGACATTGTCGCCTGGCGTGGTACTTCTACGGCGCCATGTGGGTGGAGGGACGAATACGGGTTGCATTCACGTACCTGAGGGTCGAGTAGTGCCGCGCTGTTAGAATCACCTAACTGCTGATTGTTAAAGTCAGGAGCCTGCATATTGGAAATCATGCCCTTTCATGGACACTGCTGAGTAACCCGGCTGGGTTGTCATGAACACGTGCTCACGTATGGAGAACTGCGCACACATCCGATCTGCTGCTGAGATGTGCTGGTCAACAGGGCATATGTGTATGTCTTTAAACCATTGCTGTCGATTTGTATGTGCATTTATGAACGTGTCCTTGTATTATTTTATTCGTTATCTGTGTTGGTTTAAAGTCTGGCTCAATATAAACAGGTATCAATCAATCAATCATTGGGGGCATACGCGGGGGGGCGCGTCGCCTCGCCAACCCTACGACGCCACTCCCGGGGGTCACCACGCGCGAGTCTCCATGCAGACTCCTTTCCCATACCAAGCAGCTCTCGACAAAAAACATCAACTTGCCCCAGCCACGAGCCTTGTGGGCGCCCCCTTGGCCTCCTCCACGCCGGATTGTCTCTTACAGATACAACCCGATGGGAAGGATCGGTTTCAGGGTAGCGTGCCACATGCCCATATAGCCGAAGTTGGCGTTGACGGACTATGCAGGTAATAGGCCTCGATTCAGTCTCACGGTGCAATCGCTGATTTGACACGTAATCATCCCAGCGATACCCCATGATTCTGCGAAGGCACTTATTACCAAAGGCATTGATTCGTCTCTTCAAGTCACTATTTAGTGTCCATGTCTCACAACCATATAGTAAGACAGGGATCACAAGCGACTTGAAGATCCGGATCTTTGTCCTCCTGCACAGGTACCGACAACGCCAAATACTCCCGCTGAGCGAGTCCATAGCACCGTGGGCTATGCCAATCCGCCGTAAGACTTTTTGACGTGACCCGCCGTCATTATGGACTGCGCTATCAAGGTATGTAAGACTTTCCAAGATCTCAATGTCCTCGCCGCACGCATGAACAGACTGTACTGCTTCATCTAGTAAGTCTCCAAACACCTGGACCTTGGTCTTAAGCCAGGAGACCTCAAGTCCCAAAGGCTTTGCCTCCTCGTGCAGCGCATCGAGAGCCATCACCAGGACCTCCAGCGACTCAGCAAAGACTATTGCATCATCGGCAAAAACAAGATCAGTGATCTTGGTGTTGCCGACGGATGCTCCACAATCACTTTGATCTACAACCTTGTCCAATACCCAGTCCATACAAGCGTTGAAAAGTGATGGGGCAAGGACGCACCCTTGCCTCACTCCTGTATTAACAGGAAAGAAGCTGGATACACCTGCCCCACACTTTACAGCACTCTCAGTCCCAGATTACAGACCGGTTATCAAACCAATAGTCCTTGCAGGAATCCCGCGAAGTCGCAGAAGATCCCAAAGGGACTCACGATGCACTGAGTCAAACGCCTTCTTGAGATCAACATAGGCTGCAAGCATCCCCTGTCGAAACTCACGTCGGCGTTCCACCAGGACACCTGGTGGAACGCCGGTGAAATATAAACAGGTATGAAACACTTTAATTCAGGTCAGTTATGCAGCAAGTGAATAGGCCAACAGACTGGTTAACTCCTGCCGCACGGCGGCGCGTCGATCGCACGCGCACCACAGGGCACCCTTGAGTGAGGTATCTTGTTGTAGAGTGTCTTTGGTTACATTAGCTAGGTGTAAAAAAGTTTTGCTACTGGCTGGCCCTATAAAAACGGATGTTGAAGAATTTTGTAAAGACTATTTGGTGTGTCATCGCTTCAAGCATCTGGGGGACGCTCCGGCATCGCTTCGAAGATACCCAGATGTACACCTGCTTTTTGAGTGCGTACATCTTGATTTAGTAGGTTCTATGGAAAATTCAGAAAGAGGTTATAAATATTGTTTTGTACTAATTGATGTGCTTACGACATATATAATTGCAGAGCCACTAAGAAGCAAGAATGCCACAGGGGTAGCCAAAGTTGTGTCATAACAGAGGTAGCCAAGGTAGCCATTTGTTGACTCAGTAATATGTAAACAAGGAGTACCTAAGACCTTGGTTACGGATCAAGGATCATAATTTGTAAATTTTATATTGAAAGGGATAGCTGAACTTTTGCACATGACACATATTACGACAACCCCATATCATCCACAGGCTAGTGGAAAAATAGATCGAGCCAACGGCACTTTCATAAATATATTGCATACTCTTGTGCGATAGCAGTGGTATCTAGGATACAATGCTTCCTATTGCTACTTTCGCTTATATCAGAGGCTACAATAGAACCATTAACCCCTTCACTGCGGATATCAAATTCATAGGCCTACCCCCCTGTGCGGCAGGTTTAATTAAAATATAAAATAATTACTGATCATATTTTAAAGTGCCTAAATGAATAGGATGCTCATTCCATACCAGAAAATCTATGTTTCGTCATGGTGGAAGCTACCAGCTAAGTGAAGAGTTACGTCAAAGTGCAGCAACAGGGCCGTGACCATGCTGCCAGACGCATAATGAAACTACTTACTACTCAACATAATACAGCTTATTTTGGTACATAAATGCTTCATTCATGCATTCATTCATTCATTCATACTTCTGTTTTATATCCATCAAGAATATATTGAATATCTTGACTATTTAGCCTCGCCATTGAAGTAGAGGGCGCGGCAGCGTCAACACGTCGTACTGTACCGCTTGACCTTATTAGTCATACTAACTCACGCAAGCAGAAAAAGAGGTTCTATTATATCGCAACACTTGACACTGTTGCCATACAAGCCTATCACAACGAATATA
>JACEEZ010011815.1:173855-176355 GCA_016584305.1 Chionoecetes opilio
CACGTCTAACCTAACATAATCTGATTTAAACTAACAACCGTATCTGGCTGTAGCTAAAACGGAAAATTTTCGGTAGTATATGTATCGCCATTAGCATGGAAATTGGGGAAATTGGGACTCAAATTAAGGATGAAAAGATCTCTACGATGATGTAAGTTAAATTTGTTAGTTTTTAGTGCCCAATACCGAAATTATACCAATAATTGCGGTGCGTGGGGAAGAGAGTGGTGCTGGCTTCTACGTTTGTTTGAATTTGGCGCGCGAAATTCTCGGCCGCTCGGCCGAAAAAGACCGATCGAGCGAGTGGGATTTTTTTTAAAAACATAGGTCGAGATGACTCCCAGCCTCAGTCCCAGACCTCTTCTCAACCGTTTGTTTGCCGACAATAGCCCAGTGTGAACCAGGCTTAACATCGGGGTTGCCAGATAGTTAGGCGGGTTTATGGCCAAATTAACTGATAAAAAAGTATATAATTTTTTATATTAAATGTATTTAAATACAATGTATTTAAATACTCATAAAAGTATTTGAATACTGTATTTAAATACAAGACAACCACTGTATTTATAAATACATTTCTAAATACACAAATGTATTTAAATACGTATTTAAATACAATTGTATTTAAATACTGCCCAGCTCTGCCACCAACACCCACCCGCTTCCCCCACCACTAACACCCATGCCCTTCCCCCACTACCAACACCCATCCCTTCCCCCACCACCATCACCCATCCCTTTTCCTCACCACCAACACCTATCCCCTTCCCCCACCACCACCACCCATCACCTTTCCCCACCACTAACACCCATCCCCTTCCCTCACCACCAACACCCATCCCCTTCCCCCACCACCAACACCCACCCCCTTCCCCCTCCACTAACACCCACCCCCTTCCCTCACCACTATCACCCATCCCCTTCCCCCACCACCAACACCCATCCCTTTCCTTCACCACCAACACCCACCCCCGTTTTCCTACCTTCATTCCATTGCGATGGGATGCATCATTCATTGATTCCAATGTGCCCTCGTCCGACGCACCAACATTTTGTACACATTTCTCGTGGTCCTATTGGTCAGATACGCGTGCAAACTTCTCTGGAAAGGCACAGCTTTCTTGCTGCATCCATAAAGGATGCATGTGTATACCATATCGCAAAAAGATTTAGCAGAAACACCCAAATTTCTTCAAGTACTATGTTTATTGCCTAGGTTAAGTGCTTTTGGCATGGCACGGGAGGGAGGAATCGCCTGGGATGACGTCACCGATCATTCGTGCGTCGTCTGCCAGTTGCCAGCAGCGTTTTGGAAGCTCGGGGAATTTACAAATTTTGCTTGCGGATTATTAAAAAACGGCTGACTGGATGCAAAAAGGGACAACATATTGTTGATACACTCGATAATGGCTATACTCTAACTACAAAAAATCAGGAATGATGAAATAATCTGGACGATTACTTTAAGGAAACTCACGGTTGGACATATTTAACTAGCCGCCCACTAGACATTAAATTGACATGCCTTAACCGTTCAAAAGCTGCAACAAAATACACTGTAAAATATTTAGGAACTTTAAAAGTAGGACAAAGATGTAGCTTACGTGGTACTACCTTTTTTCTCCCGTTATCCTCCTCACACTTCCTGCCAGCGCCCTGAAAAATCAACCATATCCTTTCTCATTGCATAGTACCTACAAAAAATCCTACATATCATGGGAACATGACTTTCTCATGAACGCTACTAACATCAGACTTCCTAGCAGTGTCGATCTGCAGGGATTGAAAGCAGGAGGGAGACTCTTTCCTTGTACTTCGGTACAAAAGTCAATTGTAGTCAGGGGTAAGGAGAAGGCGCCATGAAAGGAATTATCGTGAGTAGAAGTGCATGTTAATCAATTGTAATGCAACTTAGATAAATACTGCACCTCGCAGGATGTCGTATGCGTTCAATAAGGAATATATTTGTTTATCATGTACGTGTACGTATACAATATTGATTAGTAGTTAGTAGTATATGGCAATAACTATGTGTTTCTACGCATGTGCCATTTGCGTTTTTTTCACATGTGTGGTGCACTAATGTGCCGTGTGCGTTGTACTGATGAGAGGTGCTCTAGTCTAATTTATGGTACTTGAAAGTGATGTAAATCAAGAGAATTCTTATTATGTTGTTGTTGTTTAGAAAGGAATTTTCATGTGGTGGAAATGAATCACACACTTAATGTTGTACTTGGAAGAAATAAGAATTAAAAAATCACATCTTAATGTTGTACTTGGATGAATTATGTTTGGAAATATAGGTTTAAAAGTAATCGTCCAGACCCAAATTTTTTTTGCCGAATTATGTTGAATGTACATTCAAAACACCTAATCCACCAAAAATAATTGATTTCCAGGCCTTATTTCCGTAAAAACACGACTTTTGTAAAAAGCGCGCGAAAAAAAAAATCTTCCCTCCAACAGGGCTACGACTGTTATTGATGACGTCAGAACAGGG